>PISX010022988.1:0-30639 GCA_004024625.1 Mellivora capensis
CCCTCAGTTTGTTTTGTGAGATTAAGAGTCACTTATGGTTTGTCTCCCTCCCAATCCCATCTTGTTTCTTTTCTTCTTTTTCTACCCCCCTAGTCCCCCATGTTGCATCTCCACTTCCTCATATCAGGGATATCATATGATAGTTGTCTTTCTCTGATTGACTTATTTCACTAAGCATGATACCCTCTAGTTCCGATTTGGATGCTTTTTAAATTTTAAAACCTATAATTTTGTGTGCTCTAAGTTGTTCTTCCCTTATTTGTCAGAAAAGGTGCACTTTTTTCTTTTGCATTCTTTACATTTTTTTCCTTCTTTCCTCTTGATGATTTTTGCTTTTGGAGGCAAAGTGTCACCTCTGGCTTTTAGGAAATATTTTCTCGCTGATCAACATGAAGATTTTTGTCCATGGCATTTCCCTCAACAACATTGAGGTACTGTTTCTATTTAATATGGAATTTTATCGGAAAGGTGAGCTGCCATGAATTCCAATATTGTGTATTTCTAAGTAGCTTTAGAGTACCTTTGAAAATAAAACTGCCAAAAAAAAAAAATAAAAAAATAAAACTGCCAAGGAGACTACTTGATGACTTTTTCTGCCATGTTCAGCTTTTTTTGTTTGTTTGTTTTGTTTGCCTTTTCACCACATTACAGAAATCTTTTATGATCCAGTAATTCCACTATTAGGTATTTACCCAGGGAAAATGAAAATACTAACTGAAAAAGACATATGTCCCCCTATTTTTTTGCAACACTATTTACAATAGCCAAGACATGGATGGAAGCAACCTAAGTGTCCATCAATAGATGAATGGATAAGGAAAGGGTATATCTATATCTATATATCATAGAACATTACACAGCTATAAAAAAAAAGGTTGAGAATGTGCCATGTGAGACAACATGGATGAACCTAAAAGGGATTATGCTAAGTGAAATAAGTCAGACTGAAAAAGAAAAATACTGTATGGGGACGCCTGGGTGGCTCAGTTGGTTAAGCGGCTGCCTTCGGCCCAGGTCATGATCCCAGTGTCCTGGGATCGAGTCCCACATGGGGCTCCTTGCTCGGCAGGGAGCCTGCTTCTCCCTCTGCCTCTGCCTGCCACTCTGTCTGCTTGGGCTCGCTCGCTCTCTCTCCCTCTCTCTCTGACAAATAAATAAATTAAAAAAAAAGAAAAATACTGTATGATTCCACTCATAAATGGAATCTGAAAAAATGAATAAATAAAAAGCAGAATAAGAAGTATGAATGCAGAGGAAAAAACCGATGGTTGCCAGTGGGGAGTGGGACAAAATTAGTGAAGGGGAGAGGGAGACACAGACCTCCAGTTATGGAATTAGTAGGTCACGGGAATAAAAAGCAGAATATAAGGAATATAGTCAGTGGTATTGTAATAGGGATGCAGTGGGACAGAGGGTGAGTATACTTGTGGTGAGCATAGCATAAGATATAAACTTGTCAAATCACTAAGTTGTACACCTGAAACTAATGTAACATTGTGTGCCAACTATACTCAAAGAAAAAAAAAAAAGAAAAGAAAAAGAAAAATCTTGGACCTGATAAATTTCATCTCTCCCAGTAGTAGTTATATTTTGTGTATCTTAGCTGTAAGTCTTCTATTATTTTATTCCAGAATTTAGAAACAATTGGGGGAAAATTTGTATTGGACATTTTCTCCTCTCTGATCTCTTAGCTTTGTTTTCTTTTTTCTCCCCATCTTTGTTATAAAAGGAAAAAAAATCCTCATGAGACATGTTGCCATTTTGAAGTTATGTATGTATGTACATACTATTTTTGTGTGTGTATCAAAAGTCAAATACAGAAATATTTTCTGTAAGTTACACTTAAACCTTTTTAGTTGGTAAATGCCAACAACACTATGGTCTGTTTCATAAGACTGCTCTTTACTTTGAAACCATATCCTCTGTTTCTTCATTTTTCTCTAAAAACCACACAGGATGATGAGGAAATAAAGTGAGAAAAGTATGCTGAATTATACATACAACAAACTATGCTAAATATAATTTATTGAATGATATGTAGAATTTCATGGTACAAAATGTAGGGTTTTCTGAATTTGACCCTGAGAGTTCATTCTTGGTTACCTGAACCACTGGGCCATTTGGAACCAGGAATACTTTCAATCAGTGTGAGAAGCCACACTTGAACCCAGTGTCCTATAAGTCTATGGCATTATTTTACCCTCTTGCAAGAATTACAACTTTGTATGGTCTCCACTGTCGTTGGTTGCTGAACAACTAGCATTCACAGTCACTTCCTCTAAATAGATAGCATGCAATCCAGACTGCCTAACATTTAAGTTCTCTGCTTATGTCTTCTGAGAAGGTTGCTATCATGCTTGCCCTATAAGAAAGAAGAACAGCAGTGGGGAGGGGTCTTTTTCCTGGAATACTGGACTGAGTGTCCTTCAGATGGCTTGGGGCCCACAAATTTCTTCATGGGAGAAGTGGTAGGATCAAAGGACCTGTGACTTTTGTTGCTGATTGCTTCAGTTTTCTCAATAAAACCTATTTTTTAAACCCTTACAGTATGATATTGTACAATTTACCCTGAGCTCTGGTGAACTTCAGGTGGCCACCACAAAAGGACCCAGCATATCAAAGCTTTGCTCTGCATACCTTGCTTTTGGCAGTTCCTATCTCAGTTTGCATATTTGTAACAGGGATTGAAGCCACTGGTCTCATTCATATTTTGCCTTGGACAAAATGTCCTCTTATTTGTGTCTGCTAACTCATGCATTTTCTTCTCAGCCATTTACCTCCCTTATTCACGTATCTCCTTGCCCAGCTAAGATGCCATTGTTCAGTATTGTTCAGTAATGTATTGTTGTATTGTTGTATTGTTCAGTAATACTTCTGTTAGTTCCCTACGTTCCCTTCCCCTTCTGTCTTCTTTGTGGCATCTGCCAGGGCTGCAATCATTGATAAACCAACTGCTTTCTCTGCATCTGTGCCTGAGCAGCCAAGCGCTGCTGGAGAGAGTTACACAATAGAGCATATTGATTTTACAGAAAATTAATTAAAATCACTTCAAACTGTATACTAACCCTGAAATGATTCTCAGTCAATCTCTCTCCCACTTTCCATAAGGATTATTTCAAGCCTGCTCAAACCTTCTTCCTCTCATCTGCTATGATCCTCAGAAGGTGGTCTTGACTTTCATTTTGTAGAGATGATAGAAGCCATTAAATGGCAACTCCATCACCTGTCCCACACAGGGACACCTGTGTGTCTCATTTCCAGGACACACAACCCTGACTGCATCTCTATTCATACTATTCCATTCCCCTTCTGTTGCAATATGGGATTCCATTCCCCTTCTGTTGCAATATGGGTATAATTATTTCTCTCAGGCTAAATCCTCCTCTCCTGCTTTTATTTCACCTCCTCTCACCTTCCAAGGTATCTGAAGTTATAAATTATCTTTTCTCTGATCTGAATATTCATACTCTCTCTCAGTTGAAGCTTTTAAAAAGGCTCAAGTTTTTTCCCAGCTAAGAGAAAGAAAGAGAGATGCAGACATAAAAAAAAAAAAAAAAGGAAGGAAGGAAGAAAGAAAGAAACCTTGCCTTTTGCAATGACATGGATGGAACTAGAGGGTATTATGCTAAGCGAAATAAGTCAATCAGAGAAAGACAATTATCATATGATCTCACTAATATGAGGAATTTGAGAAAAAAGACAGAGGATCATAGGGAAAGGGAGCAAAAATAAAATAAGAGGAAACCAGAGAGGGAGACAAACCATAAGAGACTCTTAATCGCAGGAAACAAACTTAGGGTTGCTGGAGCGCATGCGGGTAGGAGGTATGGGGTGGCTGGGTGATGGACACTGGGGAGGGTATGTGCTATGGTGAGTGCTGTGAATTGTGTAAGACTGATGAATCACAGACCTGTACCCCTGAAACAAACAATATATGTTAATTTAAAAAAGGAAAGAAAAGAAATGTTTTAAATCTTAAGAAGAAAGAGAAAGAGAAAGAGGAAGAGAGCGAAGAAAGAAAATCCTCACTTGGTCCCTTCATTCTCTTTGAGCTACTGCCCTAGTTCTTCTTTCCAGACAAATTTTTGAAAAATTGTCTCTATGTACTGTTTCTGTTCCTCTCCCACCAGCAATCTCTAAACCATCTTCAAGCTAATTTTGTCCTATGTTACTCCATCTCAGGATTTCTTAACCTTGGTGCTATTGGCATCTTAGTCTGAGTCATTCCTTTGTGGCGCCATCCTGTACATTTAGGATGTATAGTTACCAGCATCCCTGTCTTCACTCACTAGATGCCAGGAGCAGCCCTGTCCCTCCAGCTGTAACTACCGAAAATGTTGTTGGCATTGCTGTTGACGTTGCCAAATGACTTCTGTGGGGCAAAATCACCTCTGGTTAGGAATCAGTACTCTAGCCCCATGGCACCTGTAAAGGTTACTGATGACTTTCATGATGCTACCTTTCATTTTTTATCTGACTTGAAATTGCAATGGCATCGGACATTGTTAACCTCTCCCCTCTTGAGACAACGTTATTCTCTCACCTCCAATGACTTAGTATTTTCTTGATTTTCTTTTTACCTCTCAAATTGTTTGTTCTCTCTCTGTCTCTCTTCCCGTCTCCTTTCTCTCTCTCTTTTTTTAAATCTCGTTTGCAGTTCATCCTTTGCTAGTTGATAATTAAATGTTGGCATTCTCTTCTTACTCAGCTCTCTTTCTGGGGAATCTCATCCCCATCCAAGGCTTTAGTTTCTGTATTTATACTTCTGCTTCCACCTACAAGGAACTAGCCTCACTATGGCGAACAAGCCAGTCTTCCCACCAAAGCAACAAAAAAGCTGAGTACAATAGTTTTTTTTTTTTAAAGATTTTATTTATTTATTTGACAGACAGAGATCACAAGGAGACAGAGAGGCAGAGAGAGAGAGGAAAGGAAGCAGAGAGCTGAGCTGAGCAGAGAGCCCGATGTGGGGCTCGATCCCAGGACCTTGAGATCATGACCTGAGCTGAAGGCAGAGGCTTAACCCACTGAGCCACTCAGGCGCCCCTGAGTACAATAGTTTATCCATAGCTTATGAGTCTTATCTCTGTGTGGTGGCCTTTTCCTTTAGAGAAAAAAAAATCTCCTAGGTCTACCTTTTGTTCTTTATTTTTTTTTTTAAGATTTTATTTATTTACTTGACAGAGATCACAAGTAGGCAGAGAGGCAGGCAGAGAGAGAGAGGGAAGCAGGCTCCCTGCTGAGCAGAGAGCCCGATGCAGGGCTCGATCCCAGGACCCCGGGATCATGACCCAAGCAGAGGGCAGAGGCTTAACCCACTGAGCCACCCAGGCACCCCTAGGTCTACCTTTTGAAAGGTAAGAAAATTAGTTCTTTTTTTAAAAAAACAGGATTTTATTTATTTACTTATTTGAGAGAATGAGAGCAAGAGAAAAAAAGAGAACAAAGGGAGAGGGAGAAGCAGGCTCTCTCCTGAGCAGAAAACCCAACATGGGGCTCAATCCTAGGACTCCAAGATCACCACCTGAGCCGAAGGCAGGCACCTAACCAACTGAGCCACCCAGGTGCCCCAAAACATTATTAGTTCTTAATGAGAATAATACGGATAAAGATGGAAGTGCTGTTTCTTAAACTGGCCTAGAAGGGCTTACATAATCTGCCTCCGCCCCTGCCTCTCCCCCCTGTACCCTCCCTAACCTCATCCTCCATCACTGTCCCTCTTGTGTTCCTACTCCAGGCAGCTGGTCATTGTTCAGTCCTTTGCTCATGCTCCAGCACAGGACTCGTTTGCCTAGAATGCTCCTCTTGCCCACCTCTGCCTACTTAACTCATCCTTAGGGTCTCGCCTCAAGCAGACTTCCTTTGGCAGCCTACTCTGACCTTCTTGACCAGCGCTAGGCCCCCATGATGGAGGCTTTTAATGGCCGGTCTCCAAACATCTCCTCATGGCGTGGCACAGGAGCAGTTTTCCATTTACTTGTGTGGTTAATGAGGCAGCAGAATACAATTGAGTGGTTAAAAGCAGGGATTTGGGGGCCAAGAGTTTGCTCATCTTTAAAATGGGGATCGTAAAAGAACCTACCTGTAGGGTTATTGTGAGTCTTGAATGATTTAGTGTGTGTACAATGCTTAGAATGATGCCTGGAGCACAGTAAGCATATGTAAATGTCTGCTGTAGTTTTAAAAAACTTAGAGTTTTCATCTGTCTCTTCCACTATTTTTGCTCATCATTTTTTACTCAGTGCCAACATAGTTTATGACACATGGCAGGCATGTGGTAACTGCCAGAGTAATGTGTAAATTAAAGTTTGGAAAAAGAAATGCTATATAAATGCACAGCAAGTTTGTAGAGATGAAAAAATAGAGATTCTGCACTGTCTTTTAAAATATGATTCTACTATAGTCATTCATTGTCTTCATTTGCACAATCTAAGCTAAGAGGAAAATTCATGATTTCTTAATTTTAGGAGAATTTAAATAATATTTTGTGCTTGTTGAGTTCATTATAACAAAATCAGTGATGTCGAAGTCTTTGAATTAAAATATAAATTTGTTGGGGTGCCTGGGTGGCTCAGTTGTGGATAGAGCTAAGGGTATTATGCTAAGCAAAGTAAGAGCTCTTCTCCTAGTTTTTAGGCAGCCACCTTCTCAACTGTGTCATCACATGGCAGAGAGAGAGCGAGCTCAGGGCTCTCTTCTTGTAAGGGTACCAGTCCCATCAGATTAGGGCCCTACCCATATGACTTTATTTAACTTTTACCACCTTCTCACAGGCCTTCTCCCTAAGTACAGTCACATTGGGGGTTAGGGCTCAGCATATGAATTTTGAGGGGACACAAACATTTAGTCCATAACACCATTTAAAAGAAGGATAGAGGGGCGCCTGGGTGGCTCAGTGGGTTGAAGCCTCTGCCTTTGGCTCAGGTCATGATCCCAGGGTCCTGGGATCCAGCTCCACATTGGGCTCTCTGCTCAGCAGGGAGCCTGCTTTCTCCCTTCTCTCTCTCTGCCTGCCTCTCTGCCTACTTGTAATCTCTGTCTGTCAAATAAATAAATACAATCTTTAAAAAAAAAAAAAGAAGCATAGAATATGATTTGGGTGACTATGCCAAAAACTTTTAGAGAAAGAGGCTTTTAGGATTGACTTCAAAGGATTTGGACTTATAGAGTTGGAAATGAAATTATACCATGATCTAAATATTATTATTTGTGGAAAGCAGAAGGAATATAAGATTTGTGTATGGCTAGTGAGAATTTGTTTGATTGGTCTCCTAGTGTGTGAGAGGGAAATGAATGGAAAGTAGGTGACTCTTAAGTCATTGAAAAATTCAAATGATGAGCTATGGAATTTGTACTTTAATTCACGAGCAATAGGAACCCATACTTTTAAAAAGGAGTGATATGATCAGAGTTGTTCTCCCAGAATATTAATCTCAGAGAGACCTTAAGGGGCTGAAATTGATAGCTTAGTACTGGTCTGGTTAGGGAATTGTGTTAACAGGAAGGAGGTAATGAGAGCCGAATCTGTAATAGTGGTATCAGGTTCTCACCCGTGAGTCAAACATTGACTCTTCCTCAATAAGGCGGCTTTGTAGTGGGGAAACATACAAAGAAACTAATAATTAAAATATAATGGGATAAGTGCTAGGATAAGACTCAGTTGACTATAATATTTAACAATTCTAAACTTGTATATACCTAGTTAAAATACCTAATATTTACGAAGCAAAAATGGATAGAACTACAGGGAGAGATTGACAAGTCCTCAATGAAATATTCACAGTGGAATATTTCAACTCATATCTCAAAATTAATGATAGGCTGAGCAGACAAAATGGTAATAAAGATACAGAAACAGTAACTATATTGACATTGGCCCAAATTAGAAAATAGTATAGGCCCAGAGAATAATGTATGCAACAACTAGAGAATATATCTTGATGCTGTTCCTCCTTTCCCCAAATTCTCTTTTCACCGTCACCATTTTTCTGCTTTTCAAAAGAAGGGAACACCTCTTGTTCCTCCCAGGTCTCCCATGATGTATCATCTCGGGACATACAAACTTCAGAGGTCCAATATTGGCGTTGGAAAATTCTCTTTTAATCATAAACCTTTCATAGGTCATTGTCTTTTCTTGTCTTATATGAATGTCTGTTAAGGGTGAGTCATGTCTTTAGGAAAGCAGTAATTTGACCGGTATGGGGATATTCCAAATTCAGTAGGATGGCACCGTGGGAGCCATGACCGTTTTTATTTAACTGCCTCACGTCTTCATATTCATATTTTGTCAAATAGTGAGCTACTGCTGAGGGAGTCACATCAGAGGGACACACTCATTCTGGTAGGTCAGAGAGGCAAGCAGCAAGACCAGGGGTGCTCTAGCCCCAATGCTGTGCCTGTCGCCTTGTCAGTCAAAGGGCTGGAGTCTCCAAGGGCTTCGCCTGCTGAGAAGCACCTCCTGAACAACAAACTTGGAGGAAATGATAGATACCAATTATTACCAATAATGAAACAGAAAGAAATTTTTCTGAACTATTAATAATAAAAAGAAAATGTATCAACTATATTGAAGAAAAGTCTCAGTTATCTTTCTGTTTTCCCTAGGGAAAATGATACAAAAAGGCATTGCCATTTGAAGGGGTGATTCAGAGTATTAGCCGGAAACTGCAGAAAAAGTGTTACAGAGATATATATTTTTTTCCAACAGGGTGGCAGGGACAGGCAGCCTTGCCCGCTGCACCTTTATTTATTTATTTTTTAAATATTTTATTTATTTATTTGACAGAGATCACAAGTAGGCAGAGAGGCAGGCAGAGAGAGAGGAAGGGAAGCAGGCTCCCCACTGAGCAGAGAGCCCAATGTGGAGCTGGATCCCAGGACCCCGGGATCATGACCTGAGCCAAAGGCAGAGGCTTTAACCCACTGAGCCACCCAGGTGCCCCTGTTACAGAGATATTTTAAGAATGACGTTTTCTGGGGTGCCTGGATGGCTCAGTGGGTTAAAGCCTCTGCCTTCAGCTCAGGTCATGATCCCAGGCTTCTGGGATTGAGCTCCGCGTCAGGCTCTCTGCTCAGCAGGGAGCCTGCTCTTCCTCCTCTCTCTCTCTGCCTGCCTCTCTGCCTACTTGTGATCTCTGTCTGTCAAATAAATAAATAAAATATTTTTTAAAATGTTAAAAAAATAGAATGATGTTTTCTGTTCTTCTAGGTCATATGATGTTTGTGGACTTCATCATCCTTTTACAAATTTATAATTTGTTGTGATCTTATTCTTATATTACATAAATATTTACTTCTATACCTATTTTTTAAAGTAATAATATTGTATTCTTTTTTTTAAGAGGTCTGCACCTCAAGTTATATTGGAACAAAACCTGAATCCATCCCTAGACCTCTCTGTCTCTGTTTCTCTCATATTGCTTTTCATGTTCTTAAAAGCAGGACCTACACTAATATATATGGGATATAGAGCAAAGTATTCCAAAAATATCACCTAGGGTATAGTGCCCTAAATTTTAGAGAAATGGCTTTATTAAGTTAAGATTAATTCCTCCCTTTCCAATGTTAATATATTGTTCCAATTATATACAAAATTATATACAATTATATAATTATATGCAAAATAAATACTTCATATATTTAAATACTTAAATACTTCATATGCTTTAAGTTTTGCAATAAAGTACTATTAACCCATGGATAAATAAACCTTCAAACACATTTAAAAATATTAGGTGGTCAACTTAAACATCCGTGGAGGATACCCAGCTTTTCGTGTTACTTTTAAGGGCATGCAAGCACAAACACTTGGAGACAACTGATCTGGACAGATAACTATGGAAGGCTATATAAATCAATTATGCAAGTCCTTGAAGGGAGCCACCATCTATTTTTAACTGTCCTGTTGGCAGATTTCAGCAGACAGCTGTATCAGATGGAGTGAGGCTCCTGGCAGTGTGGAAGGACGCTGTGTTGGCCCACCTATTTTCAGCTGTGAAACCTTCTTTCTAAATCCCAATATTTAAAAGATGCCTTTGATACTAACTTTTTTTGTAGTTTGGGAAGTGGAAATATCTCCCATTAATGTTATTTAATAGATAGCATGGGGATTTATGGGAGTCTGCTGACAGCAGTTCTGGTCAATTTCCTCAAGGCCCTCCCTCCTTTGACCTGTCCAAGAATCCTGTATACTTATTATTATCACTAGTTGGGTGCAAGTGACCATGAGGGTGGATTGATCTAGATCGCTCTGAGGCTGTATCGTTGAGAAGTCCTCACTGGAAGGTGGTTTTCGGTTCAGAATTTTTGCTGCATAACTGGGGTTAAGTCTCCATCTTCAGGGTGCCCTGGGGGGCCAGAGCACTCAGCAATAGCTGACTTTAGAGGATAGGCAATCTCACTTCCCTCATGTTATTCTTAGAGGAAAAGGGTCCCTGTAAACTGACCGTCACTCCAGAACCATCGCTCTTATTTCTTCTGCAACTACCCTCCCAGGGTTCGAATAGATCAGTTCTATATGGAGAGCACGTTCAGTTTGGATTCTGCTACTTAATGAACTTTCTGTTGCAGTAAGCCTGGGTCTCTAATATTAGACTTCAGTAACAAGATCTTTGAAATTCCCACAGTCATGTCTCGTGAGTGCATACATGCCCCCAGGTGGGCTGGCTTAAGGCATAGACTGCCTCATGGACACAAAAAAATCACCATTTTCCCTTTCTTGGCCCAGTGCTGTGCACTGGTCCTTCCTTTATATTTTTATGATACCTTTATTTCATAAAACTCATTGAGTTTGTCTGTGACTGCCTTGATTCCATACAATCCATGTTCCCTATCTCAGGGAAAAGGCAGTATGTACAGGATTATCCCTTGTTTATCGGAAGGTCACATTATACCACTTTGCTTTTGCAGAAGACCTACACTAGTATCTGTTTTTGATAAGTGGAAGAAATTCAAAGAGAATTTTTGCTTTTGTGAAAGAAAGCAAAAATAAATATAGCATTTGGTGTTTGTTTTGCAGCGAACCATTATACAGAGGCAGTGTGCACCCCCAAGCAATGAGAGTGACCCGCCAACCTCCTTCCTTGGGAAGTAAAGTCAGCATCTCAATGTCAAGCTGCTGGAGCTTTGAACTGTGTGAACAACTGTGCTTTATCTCCATTTATTTTGTGCATTCATCAGCAAGTTGTGTCCTAAGGCATCAGAAAATCCAAAGAGAAACTATTTTTGGGTCTGGGAATACTTAAAACATTTCCACATAAATGAATGATAATTGCTTCTTTGCTTCATGCCATTCTGGCTTATAAAAGGTTTCATAGGAATACTCTACTTTTGAATAGCAGAGGAAGCCTGTAGAAGGTCTCAAGTTACCTTAAGCAAAATTTCCCTCCCTATGGGTTTGCTAAGAAGATAATGTTGTCCAAAGCTGAGGGTGTGTTGGCCTTACAGGTGTGTAAGTAAAAAGGGATATTCAGTTGACTTTTCAGAGCAAAAACCAACCATCCTCTCCAAAAAAATTCCAGTTATGTTCTGGTTTTTCCTATTCTGGGATCAAAGGGCAGCCAAAATAATAATGCTAGTGGTAATAAAACTGAGTTATCCATAGTAGTGCTCTCTTATCCAGATAAAACTGGAAACACTCTGAGGAAGGAATGAAAGGCTTGAGTTCCACCTGCGTATTTGGCCTCTCCCTTTGCTTACTAAAGCCCCCTTCCTCCCCATCGTATCTGATGGCATATTTCTTTTTGAAAGTTTGTAGAGTCAGGCACCTGGGTGGCTCAGTCAGTTAGGCCTCTGCCTTCTGCTTGGTCATGATCCCGGGGTCCTGGGATCCAGCCACGCTTCGGGCTCCCAGCTTAGTGGGAAGCCTGCTTCTCCCTCTGCCTCTGCCTACTACTGCTCCCCCTGCTTGTGCTCTCTCTTTCTGTATCAAGTAAATAAATAAATTCTTAAAAAAAGAAAGAAAGTTTGTAGAGTCAGTTTGAAACATGCATTTCTCTGCCCCCCAAATATGCTGCGTCATATTCGACAAACTTATCCTGAAATAATTCCAGCACCTCACCTGTTACCGTTTTGTTCCCAGAGAGCTCCCTCCCAGAACTCTCCTTCCTCTACTCCCTTCAGGATGGATCACTGTCTGGGCTGCTGATGGGGGTCATGGTCATGGGGGGACATGGGGATCTTCACCTGCCTAGTCTCCTAGAGGGTCTAAGTTCAGCATGACGGGAGTTCAGGTATAACAAGATATTAAGTGAAGTTTTTTTCCCCCCTTCTTGTCCCAGAATTATAAAGTACACATGTGAGGAACAGAGACATTTAGCTTTCCACATTCCAAAGAGAACCACCAACTAAGCCTCATACCTGCTTTCCAGGGCTTGAAGGAAGACTGGAGGGGTAGAATTTTGTCAGAGACAAAAATCCAGCTGAGATAATGATACATTTGATTGAGCTAGTGACAGTAGGAGTGGTGAGAAGGGGTCAGATTCTGGTTATATTTTGAAGGGAGAGCCAATTGGACTGGATGTGAGAAAGAGAGGAGTCAAGCACGCCTTCACATTTTTAAACTACTGAAAATTGAAATTGGAAGTATGAAGTTGCCGTTAAATGAAGTGAGGAAAATTATGGGTGAAGCGGGTCTGGAGAGGAAGACTGCGAGTTTAGTTTCGGACTTGTTGAATTTAAAATCTATATTTGAAATCCAAGTGGGGATGTCAAAAGGCAGTTGGTATAGTATAGCAATCTGGTGTTCAGTGTGGAGATCTGGGGCACTGCTATCATCTTGGGAGTCCTGATTTTATAAATGGTGGTAAAATCCATGAGATTGGGTGTGAGCTCCACTGAAATGCAGGTAGAAAAGAGAAAAGGTTCATAATGTCAGCCCTAGGGGCACTCTGACATTGAGAGGTGGGGATTAAAAACAAAACAAAACAAAACAGAAGGGAGCGGAGATGAAACAACCAGGGTAGAGTTTGGAGGAAACACAGGAGAGCACAGTATGCTGGATGAGAAGCAAAGGAAGGGTTTCTGGGAGGGGAGTGAGGGAGGTGCTGCTGTTGGGTCTGCAAGAACGGAGATATAACTGGTGACCCAATGAGCCCAGTTCGTGGGGCTGAGTATCCGATAGGTGGAGGAAGAGAGTAACGGAGGATGCCAGTTAGACAGTCTTTTCAAAGAGGTTTGCCCTAAGAAGGAGCAGAAAAGAGATGTGGTAGCTGGCAGAGGAGTGTCACATTAGGATCCTCTTTCTTGTTTTTAATATCAGAGGAAGAACAGCATGTCTATTTACCATCCATGGGACTCAGTGGAGAGGTAAAAACTGATGATGTAGGAGAGAAAAGGGGGATGTATCAGTCTAGATGGGGGCAAAAAGCAGATGGTGTGCACAAGATGGATAATTTGAAGTTTTAAAAGGGATTATTTACTATATAAAATTATGGTCAGAGTATAAGGAAAACAAAGGGATAGTGCAGTACCCTGGGGTAAGTTACAGATTGGTATTAATACCAATTGGGGGAGGGGAAAAGTTACTGAAATCTGGAAAAAGGGAGCTGTGGAGACAGACCTATTTGAACATTTTGGTGGATGGACTGAGCCGGCTCATGGAGAGAGAGCCGGAAAAATAAATGCCCCACCTCCACCTTCATCCCTCCTATACATTCCAAATCCTTTCCTGGGTACCGCCATCCTTCTCCCTGGACAGAAAAGTCTGGAAGCTGGAGGGCAGGGGAACCTGTTGATTCAGGGTAGACTGGCAGAGAGTAGGACAAGGGAAGGAGGAAAATGGATCTGAAGGGGCCAACAAAAAGTTCTGCACAGTAAGAATTACAGAATTGAAATGGTGACCTTGAGTGAGAGAAGAAGAACCTGGTGTACAAGGGGAGGGATTAGCCATAGAGTGGGACACCTGACATTCATGCTCAAGTCAGGCGAGAAGGCAGAGGGCCAGGGTGCAAACGCTGGTAGGTTGTGTAATGTGATGGTAGGAGGTTAAAATGCTTTTCTGCTTTGATTCCTCCAGCTTTCTCAGGGAGGTAAGAAGCAAGGTCATCAGCTTCAGCAAGAAGTCTTTGTAGGTGTGTGGTATTTAAGCAGGTGGGGGAATGCTTCTAGTTATCAGTTGATTGCTAGCGGGAACTGCTTATACTTCTGCTTTTCTGCCATTTGTTTTTATTTCTTAGACTATTTATGAGAGTGAGAGCGCATGTGTGCACGCGCATGTGCACAAGCATAGGTGGGGGCGGGGGAGAGACAGACTCCTTGCTGCAAGAAGCATGACCTGCAGCTTGATCCAAGGACCCTGAGATCATGACCTGAGCCACTCCATCCCACACAGTTGTTTCTCTTCAGTGCACACTACTTTAACCTGCAATGAATGCCACATACTTCTGGCTTTGTTTTCGAGTTGTTTCCTGTTGTTCTTGGACTCTGAACTTGATCATAAAACCATCTATGGCAAGAATAATTTCCTTTTTGTCATCCTCCCACGGTGATGAGTATGGACTTGTAACAATTGCTCATTGAATAGTTATTATACTCAGTTCCTACTCAGAGCCTGCTGCAAATGTGTGATTTCTATGTTGACAGTGAGTTTAATATAATATTTGTTTTTTAGCTATGTAATCCAAATGACATTGTGATGACCACTTGAAAGGAAAAAAAATGTCTTTTCCCATGGCATTTTTAAAAATTTAAATAAGAAATTATAGCTGAATATGAACCAGGTGCATTTGTTCAACGAATTATAACTATTGCAGGAAAATAGTTTAAGTTTGTTATAATCTTGTAAACCAGAGGGGCGCCTGGGTGGCTCAGTGGGTTAAAGCCTCTGCCTTCTGCTCAGGTCATGATCCCAGGGTCCTGGGATAGAGCCCCACATCGGGCTCTCTGCTCAGCAGGGAGCCTGCTTCCCTTCCCCGCTCTCTGCCTGCCTCTCTGCCTACTTGTGATCTCTGTCTGTCAAATAAATAAATAAAATCTTAAAAAGAAAAAGTCTTGTAAGCCAGAGATTCTCAGTCCTGGTTGTATTGGTTGTGTACCTGAAGGCATTAGAAATTGAGCATCTGGAGCCAAACACAGGCAGGCTTAAGAGACATTGGACTGAGTGTGTTTCCCATCCTGGGTATGGCTTCCCTTCTTGCTAATTCCAGTGCAATTAGTCACCAAGTTCTGGTTCTAGGTGTAGACTCTTAATTCTCTGGGCATCTGACATTTAACCTGTCCCAAACCAAACCGTCATATTCTCCCTAACATGCCCCACTCTCTTCTCATCTTCTTACACTTTGAAATAATTCAGGATTCTGTCTCTCATCTGCACTATCGATCCATTCGATTCTGTCAGCTCAACCTGCAAAACACATTGTCACTCAGACCTCATCATTTGTCTCGCTATCATGCTATTCCAGCCCTCTAGATAAATATGAATCATATATTTCACGTGTATGAGTTATATTATATTTAACAGAAAATGTCTTAGAGCAATCATTTAAAACCATGAATTGTATCGTTTCCCTACTCACAAGCCTCCACTGGCTTTCCATCACACCCAGAGTAAAATCCATAGCCCTCTCCTTGGCTTTCGAGGCTGGGTTCTCCCTCCGACCCCACCGCTCGCCACTTCTTCCCTTTCTCATCTCCCTCCAATTTTCCTTGAAAACACTGAGAGTGCTCTCCCAGCTTTCTCATGCTGGAGTAAGCTTTTCTCCATATTTCTGTGAGGTTCATCTCTTCAGTTAACTGAAATCTTTGCTCACATTATTAACTCCTCAAACGATTACATGTGATTGTGGTTTGTGTGGGCATAAAACTGGCAGAGGACAATATTAGCAAAAATCATTCCTCCAAGATTAGCTAACTATTTATCATCTCCATGACTGTTCAGGTTTCATAAGGCACTTTCAACTTTCTACCTCTTTGGCTGTTTTTTTTTTTTTTTTAAGATTTTATTTATTTATTTGACAGACAGAGATCACAATTTGGCAGAGGGGCAGGCAGAGAGAGAGGAGGAAGCAGGCTCCCTGCTGAGCAGAGAGCCCGATGTGGGGCTCGATCCCAGGACCCTGAGATCATGACCTGAGCCGAAAGTAGAGGCTTTAACACACTGAACCACCCAGGCGCCTCCCCTGCCCCCCCCCCCCGGCTGTTCTTTTGACACAAAGAAATGTTATATTACCTGGGGAAAAAACCCTAAAGACAGGAGGCATTTTTTTTTGCAAAACCAAACTGCCCTGTGGGCTATCCCAAGATCAAATAACTCTTAACAACGCCAGCTATTAGCCTCTCTGGGTGCGGACTGTTAAGGTGTAGGACAATCAGAATGAGTCTTATTTAGGTTTTTAAATTTATACATATATTCAGGTAATAAAAATCCTCTGATAATAACACCGTTTTGGAACAGCTGTACAGTTATTTCTGTTTTGTTAGTGCCAGATCTATGTACTCTTACTGGATAATGCTATGAATTTCTGTACAGTATGTGTGTAAATATATGGGTATGTTTGTGGGCATGTCTATATAGCACTAATTCTTTCTCGTTAATGTCTCTCATTTGTAGAAATAATGTTCCCCATTTTATTTGATACTTTTCTTTCCTGGGATTTCTCAATAGTGTCAGTTCTGAGCTAGACTGGCTTTACATCAGACCAAGTATGATACTTTTAATTAATGTGCTGACAGTACTTGAGAAGTCTTCCTTTTTATTTATTTATTTATTTGTCAGAAAGAGAGGGAGAGAGAGCGAGCAAGCACAGGCAGACAGAATGGCAGGCAGAGGCAGAGGAAGAAGCAGGCTCCCTGCTGAGCAAAGAGCCCGATGTGGGACTCGATCCCAGGACGCTGGGATCATGACCTGAGCTGAAGGCAGCCGCTTAACCAACTGAGCCACCCAGGCGTCCCCTTGAGAAGTCTTTCTAAGTGTGTATCTCAGGACACCCTATTCTTTCTCCCTGAGACCCTTACCACTGTTTTAGGAATTGTGGGAAGAATACAGTGAACTGTGTGGATCCTTACTCTTTAGGGTTAGTGCTTTATGGATAGTGCTTTGAGGGTGGGTGGATGGAAAGATACTAGTTACCTCCCTCTCCTTCCAATGATCAGACAGAAAGGAAAACATGGGTTGTCAGTGAGAGAGAGAAATGTGCTTTTCTGTACTCTCAGGTGCTGAGACTATTTCAAATTTCCTATCATCTACTGCCACCATGTGGGTATTTATAATTACTGCATTTAAACTTGAGTGTTGCCCTGTTTAAGGCTGGTCCCTAGCTGAAATACACAGAATTTAAGTTTGTTTTAGTGTCCTTTGGCCTCAGACTGACTCCTGAGTCCCCTCTAGCTTCCCTGTACTCTCGGACTCATGATGAGTTTCCATTTTTACTTTTCTCTTCCCTTACGCTGCACTCTGTTAAAGCAGTGCTAAAGTCAGGGTGCTGATACTCTGAGGACTTCTAATTTTTGATATTCCAGTTTGAGACAGAGAGACCCCAAGACGGTCCCCGGTGATCTCCGTTTCCTCATATTCATGCCTGTGTATCCCTTTCCTTTTGAGTGTGCATGGGCCCCGTGACAGAAGTGATGGGAATGGTCCTTCCACAATGACATTACATGGCATTGCAACTTCTGTATTGCTAGCAGACTCTAGAGTGCCTTCTGCGCTCGCGTGCATGAAGCAAGACGCCATGTTGGTGGGGGGTGGTGCTCAGTGAAAATGGACTTGGGACCACTACTGGCTGTCAGCAGGTAAGAATTGGAGGCTCCAATCCCACAGGACATAGCCAGTTGAATCCTGCCAATGACAACATGAACCTGGGAGCAGATGGCTCGCCGGTGGAGCTTTTGGATGAGATGCTAGCCCTGGGTGACACCTTGGTCACAGCTTCAGGGGAGATCCTGAAGCAGAGGACAAGGTGAAACTGTGCCCAGATTCTATGTGATAATAAATGTGTGTTGTTTTTAGTTCCTAAATGTGTGGCTATTTGTTCTGCAGCAGTAGCTAATAAATACGCAGTTCTTTGGTTTTACTTATGTGACTCCCCTCTTTACAGGACTGCAGTATAGATCTTTAGAGACCATTCTTGGAAATAAATGGAATTGACAAACACCGAACTGTGGTATAATTGCCCATCCTCTCCTACCAAGGTGCTGTTACTGAATCAGCTTGTGCCTGATTCCTTTAAGGTAAGTTTTCACTCAGAAAATACCTCAGCGATTCATACAGAGAGAGTGTTGTTAGGAGTGCATATACAATTCCCCAAATAATCTTGGGCAGGCTTAAATCCAGCAATGGGCACAACTTAGCCAAAATCTAAGGTCACATACCTTGTCGGATAATTTATTCCCTTCCAGGTGCAGCTACAGTAATTATGACTGATATTAAACTTTATTCTTAACTTTAAAAAATGCTTCATGTCAGGGCTTAGCCATGAAACACTCGACTAAGAGGATGAAACACTTGACAGAGAGTGCTGAAGGGCAAGGTTGGGGACAGGGAGTGACTCCCTTTATCACAGACCATCAACTTGATCCTAGAATACAACCAGGACTTTTTTTTATACTGGCACAGAATTTCATGTGCGTTATGGGGGAGGCGGTTATGTTTTGTCCATGACATGCTTCTGATGAACCAGTCTGAAAGATGTAAAGGACGCTCACCTGTAGTAACTGGTAATTTATTGACCCAAGCTGCTCCTCGAGATCAGTATCACCTTTTCTCATAAAACATAGTTTTTTTTTTGGTGGGGGGGGTTGCCATCAGGATCTGCAGTTTCTAGAATTTAATTTATCCTTTGCGAAAACCAGTGCAGCATATTCTGCTGTACTCTGTACCTGGTACAGAGGCTTAAATATGTTTAAACTCAAAAAGTGCCCATAAATTATCTTTTTGGCATAATTGAAGCGAGCTTGGTTGTCAGGCATGCTCAGTTTCAGCCAAAGGGCGGGGAATGTCTGCAATCCCTCTTGCTCAGCTGTGGACACCAAGAGTTAAAACCAAAAAACCAAAAACAGACAAGACCCCCCCCCCCCCTTAACTCATGCTCTAACTGAAACCCATTGTTCTTATTTCTTATGGCACTTTCTTGAGGCATTGATGAAGATGTTTTGCAATGACTGGAACATTCCAATAGCCAGACCAGAAAAGCCCTGAAAGCAAGAGACTGCCTAGAACACCACCTATATCCGTTCCTCTGCCCGCGATTACATGCTGAACACACATCATCCCTCACCTATGATTGTGTACCCTCTGCCTGCGCTCTTGTGTGTACCCCACCCCAGCCTCGCCCTATAAAACTCTAGGTGTCCATCTTGTGGGTGGAGAGGTCAGTTCGTGAGCTTTGAGCCTGTCACGTGCCTGGGCTGCCAGCACCTGAAACAAGTTTCTCCCTTTCTCTTTTCCAAATCCTCATATCTTGAGTTACTGTCTTCTCTTGCAACAAATTTATCCGAGTTTGCTTGGCAACAGTTGACAGACAAACCCAGCCAGGGGCTATGCTTTCCATTTGTCCAGACCCTTCTGGACTTCCTGGAATGGAGCCGTTGGCCAGGGTCGTGCGCCAGGAGTCACACATTGGTGTCCCGAGTCAGCGGCTGGGATGGATCCATCAGCAACGGAAAAGGGGAGGTTGGTAGTTCTGGACCGTGCAGGGCAGACTTGATCGGTCCGTATACTGATCCTCTTGATGAGTGACTTCCTGTTCAAAGCAGAGTACATTCCAATATCCAGCCCCGCCCTAGATTCTTCCTGAAAATAAACTTGCTCATGCTGGGTCCTCTGATAGCTGAGTCTTTATTTGCCCCCTCTCACTGCTATCCCTGGTCTAGGCATCTCGAAACAAAACAATCTCCATTGTCTAAAAAAGTGTAGAAAACTTGGGCCAGAGGCAATATTTAAATTTAGAGGAGGTGTTATGATGGTTCCAAAGGATTATTTTGGTGCAATAGAGAGGGAGACACAGACAAAGGCAGATGCACAAACTGGGCCAACATAACAGAGACAGAGGTGGGTACGGGTGCATTATTTATGGAAACATATATGCCTGGTGTAGGAGTGATGATAATGCCGATCTCATCTTGCTCATGTTTGGTCCATGCCCTCTGTTGGGGCTATATGTTCTGGGCCCTTTGGAGATTAATACACATACTTTATAAATGCCTGCCAAGGCCAGGATTGAGGGAGGTTTGTTGTGGCCTCCTGTGAATTTGTTAGAGATAACATAGTCTTTTCCTTTCCTGATGCACAAGTGGTACCACGAGATCTAATGAAAGGTTAGCTGGTAGTTAGGCGCATATGAGCCCTTTGAGGTGTGTGTGAACCCTTTGATTTCATGTGAGTGCCCCTCCCCAAATGTCCCCTTGCTCTATATAATTTGTAGACTGATGTCTGGACTTTGCAGAGAATAACTATGCAGCTGCCATGAATCATCCTCCACCGCACCCCCCCCCCCCTTTAGCTGCCCTGAATAAAACTGTGGAAACCACCTGGAGTTGCCTGCTTCCTGTTCCAGTATCAAAGAGCCTTCTCAGTTTGGGGGATACTTTACTGTCTCTCCCCACCTTCCAATACCTGGGACACACAAAACTGAGTCCCCCTCTTGGTGGGTGTCCAGCCAAAAGACATAACTGAGCCAAAGAATTGGGAAAGGAAGAATCTTACTTGTAACAAGTAAAGGAGAACACCAGGGATGGGGGATAGTCCCCGAGGCAGTGTTTCCTCAAACGACAAAACCAGGAAGTTTTCAGTTAAGGATGCATGTATATTCATGAAGGTAGGCGTGTTCCATGGGGGAATTCAGCATGGGATTGGGGCAAAAGTCATCTTAAAGTGGACTTAAGAGTCCAAGTCTTAGTTGATTGAAATCACAAGGGCTGGCAAGGATTGACATCATCAATTCTCTGGCTCCACTTGGTCCAGTATCTGAGTTTAAATCCTGCAAAGATAAATCAAGAATATGTGTCAGGTCAGTTTTTACTTTTGAACCAGCTTTGGGAGTTTTATTGCTGATTTTTTGTTCCTGAGCTAATAGTAGCTGTTCATTGTTGCAACCTTTTGTTCCTTTAAAAAATTATCTACTGGGGTCTATTTTGCAATTTCAACATATCCCAGGAAGTTCTGCAAAAAAAAATGTGTTTGGTCAAGTAGTGCTGGGCAGCTATAGATCACAAGATGGCTGGGAGCCCAAGGTGACTTTTCTTCTTTTTCAAGATTTTATTTATTTATTTGAGAGAGCATAAGAGAGGGTGCACGAGCAGGGCGAGGGTACGAGGGAGAAGCAGGCTCTTCGCTGAGCAGGGAGCCCAGTGTGGGGCTCGATCCCAGGACTCTGGGATCATGACCTGCATTAAAGGCAGATGCTTAACTGACTGAGCCACCCAGTGACCCTAAAATGAAATTTCTTATGTCAAGAAACAAAAAATTTCTTATGTCTCATCTTTCTTTCTCCAAGGACTGTCAGTGAACTTTCTTCTTCAAGTTTAACAAACAGTTAAAACCAAAAATAGACAAAACCACTTAACTCATGCTCTAACTAAAGCCCATTGTTCTTATTGCTTATGGCACCTTCTTGATGCATTGATGAAGATGTTAGGCAAAGGCCAGAAAATTCCAGTTGCCAAGCCAGAAAAGCCCAGATAGCAACAGAATGCTTAGAAGAGGTCTCCTTCTCTGCTAAATGCATGCCAATCCCCACCCATGATCACACACCCTCTGCCTGCTCTCTTGCACGTACCCACCCCAACCTCTCCCTGTAAGACTCTAGGTATCCATCTTGCGGGTACAGAGATTCAGTTGCTAAGGCCTGAAACTGCCACCTTCCCTGGCTGTCAGCACCCAAAATAAATTTCTCCCTTTCTCTTTTCCAAACCCCGATCTCTTGAGTTATTGGCTTCTCCTGTGATGAGTTCATCGTGAGTCGGTTCAGTAGCAGTGTTGGCAAACTCAGGAGCTATTCTTTTGATTTGTCCCACCTCTCGGGGAATCCCCATGATGGAGCAGTGGTCATGGCAGTGCGCCTGGGCTTACCTTTCATTTCCTGAGTTAGTGGCTAGGAGAGATCAGCTGTGATAGATCTGTTGGTAACAGGACCCCTAATCCTTTCTGCGTACAATAGCGAGCTGGAAGTTGGGTCAGTTTTTAGAGCACTAAGACAGAAGTGTGAAGCCAAAATTGGTGGTGGAGGGATACAAAGACTGACCCATCAGAAGACCCAGCATGTGCAAATGTATGTGCGGGAGTAGCTGGGCTTAAGAGTTGGAAATTGGAGGAAGTGGATAGATTATTTATTAATTAGTCATTTTATTAATCAATTAATTAAACAACCTTTTTGTTTTAGTTGTTTGCTAAGCAGAGGAGTCATAAGGTCTAGTAAGATATAGATCAAGCCCACAGTGATTTTATAGTTTCCTGTGGAAAAATGGTGAGCATAATAAGTTAACTGAAGGTAAAAAAAAGTTAACTGAAGGGATAGTAGGAGGACAGGAAGGAGGTGGTTAGAGGAAAATGAGGGGGGTAGGTGTTTGGAGGTTGGGGAAATGGGTGAAGGGGATGTTGGGGAGAAAAAATTTTTCTCTGTCCTTCAAAGTTTTTTTTTAACTGGTCTAGGAATTAAATTGACAGGAGACACGTTAAAAGGAGAAGGTCAAATTTAATTACATATGTACCCATTATTAGGGGGTAACTCCACAGGAATATGAGGCCCAAAAGTAGTCAGGTACTTGAAGCTTATGGGCCATCCAGAACTAAGGAGAAAGGGGTAGGGGTATGAGACCTAAAAGGGAAAGAAAGCAATTCACAGGAAGATGAAAATGAATAAATGTGTGACAAACAAATGTCTGCTGGGCCTACAAAAAAAATGGAATTCAGAGAGGAATTTTAACAAACAGACTTTGCTAGGTTCCTTGCAGTCTACCACACCAAGTTTGCAACATACTGTATCTATCTATGGTGATAGTTTCTTTCCTAGAACAGTTCTAACTAAATTTTTTCAGGCAGTGATAGGGAAGTACAAAGGTTCTTCCTGATCCTTTTGTTTCTTGGGAAAAAATCAGTTAAAAAATAATCCATATGCCGGAGTGCCTGGGTGGCTCAGTTAGTTAAATATCTGCCTTCAGCTCAGGTCGTGATCTCTGGGTCCTGGGAGAGAGCCCCTTGTTGGGCTCCTTGCTCAGCAGGGAGTCTGCCTCTCCCCCTGCTCATGTGCTTTCTCTCTGTCTCAAATAAATAAAATAAAATCTTAAAAAAAAATCCACATGCCAAAAAGATATATTTTGGGGTGGCAAATTCTGCTGCCCTAGGGGTAAAAAGGTACAAACTTAATAAATAATAAATGTCATTGGGAGATAATGTGTAGCATGGTGACTACAGCTAATTTGGAGGTTGCTAAGGCAGATCTTAAAAGTTCTCATTACAAGAAAATAAATTCTGTAACTTTATGTGGTAATAGATGTTAATTAGACTTATTGTGGTGATCCTTTCACAATATATATAAATATCAGATTATGTTGTATAGCTGAAATTTACATGTTGTATGTCAGTTACATCTCAGAAAAAAGTAATAATAGCAGTTACTCAACAGAGAGTTTTTATTTTATTATATATTTATTTTATTTAAATTAAATTAATTAACATACAGTGTATTATTAGTTTCAGAGGTAGAGGTTGTATATAAGAGGTTGTATATAACACCCAGTGCTCATTACATCATGTGCCCTCCTTAATGCCCATCACCCAGTGACCCCATCCTCCCACTCTCCTCCCCTCCAGCAACTCTCAGTTTGTTTCCTATAGTTAAGCGTCTTTTATGGCTTGTCTTTCTTTTTGATTTTGTCTTATTTTATTTTTCCCTCCCTTCCTCTATGATCCTCTGTTTTGTTTCTTAAATTCTACATATGAGTGAAATCATACGATAATTGTCTTTCTCTGATTGACTAATTTCACTTAGCGTGATACTCTCTAGTTCCATCCATGTCATTGCAAATGGAAGATTTCATTTTTTGATGACTGCGTACTATTCCATTGTGTGTGTACACACACACACACACACACATCCCACATCCTTTTTTGAAAAGATTTTTAATTTATTCATTTGAAAGAGAGAGTGCGCAGGAAAGCATGAGCAGTGGGGAGGGTCAGAAGGAGAAGAAGAAGCACGCCTCCCACTGAGCAGGTTCACCACCGCCCCTCTCCCTCCTCCACCCCAGATGCAGGGCTCAATTCCAGGACCTCAGGATCATGACCTGAGCCAAAAGCAGATGCTTAACTGACTGAGCCACCCAGGTGCCCCCATACCTTCTTTATCCATTAAGCTATCGATGGACATCCGTGCTCTTTCCACAGTTTGGCTACTGTAGACATTGCTCTTATAAATATTGGGGTGCAGGTGCCCCTTCAGATCACTAGATTTGTATCTTTGGGGTAAATAACTAGTAGTGCAACTGCTGGGTCATAAGCTAACTCTATTTTCAACTTTCTGAGGAACTTCCATAGTGTTTTCCAAAGTGGCTGCACCAGCTTGCATTCCCACCAACAGTGTAGGAGGGTTCCCCTTTCTCTGCATCCTTGCCAACATCTGTCATTTCCTGACTTTAATTTTAACCATCTGTCAGGTGTGAAGTGGTATCTCATTGTGGTTTTGACTTGTATTTCCAGAGTGATGTTGAACATTTTTTCATTTTTCATGTTGAACATTTTTTCATGTTGGCCTTTATTTGCCTGTCTTCTTTGGAGAAATGTTTGTTCATGTCTTCTGCCCATTTCTTGATTGGATTATTTTTTCTTTGGGTATTGAGTTTGGTAAGTTCTTTATAGATTTTGGATACTAGCCCTTTATCTGATAAGACATTTGCAAATATCTTCTCCCATTCACCCGACAGGCTGTCTTTAGGTTTTGTCTACTGTTTCCTTTGCTGTGCAAAGGTTTTTATCTTGATGAATTCCCAATAGTTCCTTTTTGCCTTTGTTTCCCTTGCCTTTAGAGATGGTTCTAGCAAGGAGTTGCTGCAGCTGTCCAAGATCAGAGAGGTTGCTACCTGTGTTCTCTGGTAGGATTTTGATGGATTCCTTTCTCACATTTAAGTCTTTCATCCATTTTGAGTTTATTTTTGTCAATGGTATAAGGAAAAAGTCCAGTTTTATTCTTTTGCCTGCAGTTGTCCAATTTTCCCAGTACCATTTGTTGAAGAGATTGTCTTTTCTTCATCGGATATTTTTTCCTGCTTTGTCAAAGGTTAGTTGACCACAGATTTGAGGGTCCATTTCTGGGTTCTCTATTCTGTTCCACTGATCTATGTGTCTGTTTTTATGCCAGTACCATAGTGTCTTGATGTTTACAGCTTTGTAATATGAAGTCCAGAACTGTGATGTCACCAGCTTTGGTTTTTGTTTTTTTTTTTCCAACTTTCATTTAGCTACTCAGGGTCTTTTTTGATTCCATACAAATTTTAGGGTTATTTGTTCCAGCTCTGTGAAAAATGTTTATGGTATTTTGATAGGGATTACACAGAATGTATAGATGGCTCTGGGTAGCAGAGACATTTTTACAATATTTGCTCTTCCAATCCACTCAATAGAAATTTTTGAGTTCAAGTATTTTTACTTAATTTTTCCTTTGTGTTGCCTTATTTTATTTATCTTTTAAACATTTATTTATTTGAGAGAGAGTGGGGGAACGAGCAGGAGGGGCAGAGGAGAAGGAGAGAGAATCCCAATGGATTCCACACTGAGTGTGGAGCCCAGTGTGGGGCTTGATCTCATGACTCTGAGATCACAACCTGAGCTGAAACCAAAAGTCGGATGCCCAAATGACAGCACCATCCTGGCACCCTTCCTTTGTATTTTCTTATTGAGTTTGATTTCAACTTGATATTGACAGAGGAAAATAAGTACAAAAACAAAGAATATGTAACTTTGGCTAAGAGAAATATCTGTATTTATAATTAAACTGTTTTTCCAAAACTAAAACTATGTAAAGATGTTCTTTATAGAGCTTACAATCTGAGGAGAGGCATTTAGGTTATAGGTTAACTATAGGTTAACTATAATAGTTACCAACCTAACTATTAGGTTGAAGCGTTATTTCCAACTAACTGTGAGACTTCAGGTCAGTCATATAACTTCCTGAATCTTTATAACTTTCCTGATCTTTAAAGTAGATGTGTATGGGGAGAAAGAGAAATAAGAAAGAAAAGAAAATGAGGGAAACAAAGAAGAAACATGTGGGGGGACAGTCCAGAGACATGCACCTGCCTGAAACATCTGGATCACTGCAAAGCATTTTCAGTGGTAGGAGCCAGAGGGGCAAGCAGCAATCATATTCTCAAGGGTTTTGAGTGATATGTGTAGAGGTGGAAAAATAATTTTCCTTCTACCATGTAAAGGTTAAGGACGGGCTGCTCCAGGATGGGATACTTTGGCATGAAGATTATTATTATTATTTTTTAAAGATTTTATTTATTTATTTGTCAGAGAGAGAGCGAGCACATGCAGACAGCAGACAGAGTGGCAGGCAGAGGCAGAGGGAGAAGCAGGCTCCCTGCTGAGCAAGGAGCCTGATGTGGGACTCGATCCCAGGACGCTGGGATCATGACCTGAGCCGAAGGCAGCCGCCTAACCAACTGAGCCATCCAGGCATCCCTGGCATGAAGATTATTTTGAGTTAAAAAGCAACCAAACCCAGTAGATTCAGGAAAAGCTCTCTACCTCCCCCTACATTGCCTAAAAATAGTATAGACAATTTGCTTTAGGAAATTTATCACCAGGGACGCCTGGGTGGCTCAGTTGGTTAAGCAGCTGCCTTCGGCTCAGGTCATGATCCCAGCGTCCTGGGATCGAGTCCCACATTGGGCTCCTTGCTCGTCAGGGAGCCTGCTTCTCCCTCTGCCTCCGTCTGCCAGTGCTCACTCTCTCTCTCTCTCTCTCTCTGACAAATAAATAAATAAAATCTTTAAAAAAAAAAAAAAGGAAATTTATCACCATAAATAACTTCATTATAATATGAACTAGGTACAGTAGCCAGGGAGGAGCCTAGCTCTTTGATCAAAGTCCTCCATGTCCCATTGTTACTGAGTGGTGCAGCAAACGTTTGTTTACCAAATATTTATTCTTTTTCATCTTTTTTTGAGTTACATTCCTTCTTTTTGAAGTCCCAGACCCCTATGCCCTTCTCCATAGTTCAGGATGACATGTATACCTAATTCTGCTTGTTTTTGAAATGTCCACATCTATGTGGATTTCTTATATGTAAGAAATTAAGTTTGATTTTCTCCCATTATTTTGTCCTGTGTATATCAAGTTGATTTTTTTGTCCAGCTAGAAGGGCCTTGAAATTGACAGGAAATTCTTGCTCTCCAACAGCTGGTGTGGTTGGTGGCAAGATACTTTGACCTTGTTGGATGTCATTCACCCCAGACACTGCTGTAGCTGAGAGATACCTGACAAACAGTTGGCAGAAGGTAAGATTTCTTACCATGTCAGTCTCTGGGAATCGCTGTCTGTGGAATCTGAAGGAGAGAGGTGGTATTTTTTCTCTCTCTTTCTAAATTTAGATTAGCAGGAGAAAATGTTTTTGGAATCAGTTCCTTGGGCTTAGTGATTCTTTGTTTGAAATTGGTAGAGTACTCTCTGGTTTTTGATCCATTTCCTCCCAGGATGGTCTTTGTTTCTCTTTGTGTCTTTTATGTCTTATGTCATAAAAAGGACAGAACTCAGGCATAGCCTTATAATCCTACTGTTGGAGCTGACCCCACAGACTGGCAAATTCACAGTTCTTTTTTTTTTTTTTAAGATTTTATTTATTTTATTTGACAGAGAGAGATCACAAGTAGGCAGAGAGGCAGGCAGAGTGGGGGGGGGAAGCGGGTTCCCCGCTGAGCAGAGAGCCTGATGCGGGGCTCGATCCCAGGACCCTGAGATCATGACCTGAGTCGAAGGCAGAGGCTTAACCCCCTGAGCTACCCAGGCGCCCCAAATTCATAGTTCTTATCAGACCAGAGTCTGCTTAGACAAACTTTGCTGTGGCTTACAGGTTGTTGCTGAGGGACATTTTGGGAGCCAAAGCTCCCAAAGCAAAATTGGTGGGCATAGGTTGAACACTTAAAAGCTATTAGAACACTTGCCACCTCAAGAAGACTCCCCTGTTAGGATAAGTTGGTCATGGGTTAGATGGGTTGGGATTCCCATGGGTTGGGAATGGGTTAGACTGACACTAGGTAACCTGCCAAACTCACGAAAACTTCCTTGCAACGAGGAACACTGTAAAACAACACATAACCCTATGACACATCCCTCTGAAGTATGAGTTTGGCTCCAAGAGACTAAAGGCTTAACTAAAGTTGTTAAAGTGCATATATTTTTCCTTTTGTCTTGTTCTGTGTCCTAAGGGCTTGGCTTTGTGACTAGTGAGAATATCCTCTTTGGTCTCTACCATCTGAAGGGTGTACTTACTGGGGTGCACCGTGGTGACCACTTGCATAGACTGGGGATCTGAGTTTCTTTCTCTCTCCAGTTGTGCCAACTCACAGGAGTGTTGGCCATGAGAGATTCTAGCCCATAGGAGCCTTTGTCGTCTGAACGTTTGTTGCTTATTAGTGCTGGAAAGTCTCATTCCAGAAATGGCTGCCCAGTGTCACAGGTCAGGAGGTCTGTGACTGGAAGGGTCTCATGATTTCATGGGAGACTGGAGACACCATTTTCACCATGGCTTCCTCACTTATTCTACAGCAAAAGGCTTTTGCTTACTTAGATTAATTTCAGGAGTAAACTTTTGGATCCTGGGGACTATATCATCTCTGCTCTCTCTGAATGCCTTTGCATCTTTGGTTAAGCCATTAAAAGGCTGATTGGTTTGAGTTGCTATTAGTAGATCCTACTAATCAATGACTAAGTGATGCATCCTTTAAATTGGCTATGTTTTTAAAGAATTACATATTTTATGGAGAGCTTTCAATTGTCTTATTAGTATAATAGCTAGCCTCAGGGACTCCCTTGACAAATGAAAAGAACAATAAAAATCAGACTTAAGATATAAATGTCTGCATCTAATATAAATTCCTCTTCTTAAAATCCAGCCTTATCTACCTGTTTTAACTTCTCTTCCCCTACAAGATTTACAGGGTGCACTCCAGCCTAATCTCTATGTTTGAAGAATACAGGTTATTCATGTAGACGCTGGACGCCAGGAAATGAATTTAACAAAAGCAACTGAGACTGGCATTAAGGCTCACTTTACTCCTATCTTCCAGGGCTTTTTGATCAGGCTCTGCCAGGTTCAGGCATTTCTATGCAATGTCCTTTGCTGGTGTATTGTAGATCCTGCACTGTATCTCCTGCAGAGTAGCAGGTCTTTTAAATTATAAGGCCTTTTACCTCTACTTTCAAAAGATCTTACCAAATTTAGAGAGTAATGCAAAAGATTATTTGACTGTATTCACAACTTCCCCTTCATAGAAGAAAAAGATGACCAAAATTTCTCTTAGGCCTTCCTACAAATGATCAGCAAAAAGCGAATATTCAGGGGCTAATAGAAACCAAGGTTAAAATAGTGCACCCAGAACAAAGGCTTTTGTTAAAATGCTTCACACAGATTTTACAAAGATAAATCTTTTGATTCCCACTTTAGTTAAAAACTCTCTCATATACAAAAGAAGAGTGAATTTAGTTTAAAAAGGAACAGGGCCAATTCCTTCATATTACGGCTGTAATTTCAGTTATTTGGGGAATTAGAAACAACTGTCTTTGCCTTACAAATTTCTACAAAACCAAAAATGCAGCTCTAGAAACAAGTCAAAGCCCACCTATTTTTACCAATCCCCAAACCTTGCCTGTTCTCAAAATGTTTGTGGATATTATAAAAGATCAAGATATTGGAATAAAATTGTCCTATACTTGCAAAAAAGAAAGATTTTACATTATTCTTCTATCCCTTGAAATTATAAATCTTATCTTGTCTTTAAAATGTAAACATAGTCCATAATCTCCTGAAACTGAAGGGGAAAAAAGAAGGAGATGGGGGGGGGGGGCGGATGGAGATACCTTTTAAAAATACAAATTGCCCAGACTCTAGCATCTCCAAAAGACAGACATGCTCTAAATATCCACCTTGGAGAAAACTTAGACACTCCATCTGTGCCTTTACGATGTAAATTTTCTACCCTAGCTTCCCTAGGACCTAAGAGCCATTCTTTGAAACACAAATTTTAGGGAGAAGTGTTTCATTGAGGGGGAAAAAAAAGTCTTTGGAAATTGGACCTTTACTATCCTATCCACAAATATTAGTAAAACCAGTATAAGATTTTGGTTGCATCTTGTTTGTGTATTTGTATGTGTGTCCAGATATGTTATAGATGTGAAATATTTTTCTCTACATCTGGCATTGCTAAAATTAATTTGTAAAAGAGTTCTGCTTGATTAAAGACAAGCACTTGTAAGAATTTGGTATTCTAAAACTAACCTAAATGTTTTCCAAGTTCATATGATCAAGGGAAAATATTCAGTATTGAAGCTAATTTAAGGTTGTTGGTTTAATTAAAATAGATATGTCTCTATAGTTATCAGCATTAAATATAAAACTTTTATTCTGCTTATATTATAAAAGTCAAATAAGTTTATGTTATTTCTGTTGTAAAATTTGTCAGAAAAAAAGAATAATGATTGACATTGTCTAA
>PISX010022989.1:0-30644 GCA_004024625.1 Mellivora capensis
CTTCCTTGATCCTTCCCAGGGACACACACACACACACACACTCGTCACCCTCACCAGCTCCTCACGGGGACAAGGAAAGCCAGTAGTCACGTGTCTGTTCTTCTGAACAGATAATTCAGGAGCCTGGAGCGCTCTTTGGGCATGGAGTCTTTGGGTAAGGGTTAGTGCGAGAGCAGGTGGCTGGGTTGGTCCACGTAGGCCAAGTTATGCTAAGGTAATGGGTCTCAGCAGTTTATCCCATCCAGTTCTCTGTCGTGGTGCATCTCCACCTAGAGTTAGCTGGGGATTCTGCTTCCCACAGGGACTTGGGGATCGAGGCTGACAGAGCTCTCCATCTTCCGCCTGGACCCTCTGGAACAGGCTGCCTCCTTGGCTGCAGGGAGAGAGATCTTAAATACCTCAGTCCAGAAATGATGAGTCACCCCTCTCGGACCCATGGGCTGGAGGGAATTCCATGGCCGTCTAGCCACAAGGGGGCTGGGGCCGGGTGAGAAGCACGGGGACTTTCAGTGAGCAGCAGCCATCTCGGCCACAGCGAGCTCGGAGCAGTTTGTCCTGCCCAGCTTGTCCCTGCTGAGGCCCCCAGAGTGACATGGCCAAGTACCCAACGGTTTCTTCCTCACGTCCGTAGTTTGCCCAAGTGAGGCTTACTCAGTGGTCCCAGAGTTAACTGGTCCACCTGTTGTCGTGAGGGCTTTGCCTGGGACTTGGGGACTGGGGCATTAGGGAGGGTCCCAGGGCAGGTTAGTGGCCATTTCACACACACATGCTAACCCTGCGTGACGATGGTACTTTGAAGGTGGGTGTGATGGAGGAGAAGGTGAAACTGTCCAATCTGAAGAACGTGGACACAGCGGGCAGCCTGCACCGGAAGTACCAGGACCTGCTGAAAGCCGTGCGGGGCAAAGATGAGCTCATCGGCCAGCTGGAGGTGCAGCTGGAGAAGCAGGTAAGGGCCGACCCCCCACTCAGCACCATTGCCCCCTGCAACGTAAGAGGGCCCCTCTGCTGGTGGGGGCCCCTCCCTCATATGACTGTTCTTTCACGTGGAGATTGAACTGTTAGAAGCCAGGCAGGAGATATAGTGGGGAAGGGACCATGGAGGCAGACTGATCCGGGTTTGACACCTCCCACCCCACCCCCCGCCCTACCCACAAGCACCTGCTGCTCTCTGGCTGTGGGCAAGTAAGTCACGGATTCCCATTTACACAGCTCTAAGCTAAGGGTCATCATACACCCCAGGGCTGTCCAGAGAGTGAACTCAGGTAATCTATGTATAGTATCAGACATGAGGTTGGGTTTAGTAAGGAGAGCCTGTCTTTCTCCACCCTGGCCTTGGGCCCTGCCTGCGTAGTATCAGAGTGGCACAGAGATGGACCATGAGCCTTGGTCAGCTGGTTAGCCAGAGTTTCTCAGTGAACCTGAGTAGGCATACTCGGGTGCCCAGACGTGGACCCAGGAGAGGCCATGCCTAGCATTCCAGCTTCATTAGCCCCTTTGCTCCGGAAAGGTTTTCTGAAACATCACTCTGCCAGTTCCCTTTGCCCAGCCTTCTCCCCTTTACAATCGATTAACTTCTCCCCACTGCTGTCCCTTCCCACTGTCCTCGGCCTTACCTTCCCACTTGGCACCAGAGCACCATCATTTCCCATAAACCACCTCACTGTGGCCAGATGACTGTTAATTTTCTGTGTGAATTCTCCATGAGGTGCCAGCTGGTCCTGGGAGGATCTCCCCACCATCATGGGCAAACTTGTAATCATTCATCAGCAGTCACTGAATGTGTCCATGGTGTGATGGGCCTTTGTATACTCTGGGGCACCCAGCGTGTGTTCCTGAAAAATCGAGGGGGAATATGACGTCGACCCGTGAAATCGCTAATCAGTTATTCATTGACTTTGGAGGTACCTCCTTTTTCGAGAATAGAAGTGGCCACATCTGGAGATTCATGGGCAAAATGCTTCCCGCTAAAGCCTGGATCAGAAAAAAGTTGTTTTCCAATAACAAAAGGTCAGAATAGAAAGAATGCTGTTCTACAAGTCAGTAGACCTAGCCTTAATCCCAGCTGTGCTCCCCAGGCTGATGGAGGCGAGCCACGTCACCCTCTGGGCCTCCATTATACAGAGGGCATCAGACAAGGGCAGGGGTTGGCAGACCTGTTCTGTAAAGGGCCAGGGGGTACATACTTTGGGCTTTGCAGGCTATGTGGCCTCTGTTGAAACTCTTCAGTTCTCCCGTTGTACCAGGAAGGTAGCCCTAGACAATACTTAAGTAATAGGCATGCCTGTAGCTCTGTTCCCGTACAACTTTATTTATAAAAAGAGGCAGGGCAGGGGGAGAGGAACCAGGTGGAGGGCTGGATGGTGGCCAGTTTGCAGAGCCCTTCAACTGGTTAACCTTAAGTTCCTTCTAGTATTCCCTGTGAACATTTCTTGTGTATCAAAGGACAGCATTCCATTTTCGTTTTGTTTATTTAGCCCAGTCTGGATTTGTGGACTCCTAGGTTATGCTCAGTTTTGAGTTTTTTGCTTGATCAAATAATATTGCAACTAGCGATCCCTAAGCTGTGGTTTTGTCGGGTCAGCGGTCTGTACATTTAAAACGTTGACAGATGTTATCAAATTGCTGCCCAAAAAGGCTTTGCCAATTTCTAGAACATTGGTTGTTTTCCAACAGCCCTGACAATTTGGGATAACATCAAACTTCTAAATTGTGTTAGTCTGATAGAAGAAACGATATCTGATTTTATGTGCATTTTTAAAATTACAGTTGGGTTGAACTGCTTTTCATGGGTTTCTTTCCCTTTATTTCTCTGTTGACTTCTTGTTCGTATTCTTTTCACATGTATTTATGGGTTTGTTCATTTCAAATTCACCCTCTTTGTGTAAGCTATCTGTGTTGTAAGTCATCCCCTAGTTGGTCTTTTGATTTTAGGGGAACTTTTGTTTGTCATATAGTAATTTATGGTGATGGTATAGATTTGATTGTCTTTTTCTTCATGGCTTTAGGGTATGTATCATGCTGAGGAAGCCTTTTTCCACTTTCAGAATATTTTTTAAATTCATAAGTGAATTTCTTTTTTTCCTCTGCCCCTCCCCCCCTCTACCTGCTTGATATTCCTTCTCAGGGTTTCCTGCCTCCAGTCATTCACTCCACTGGTGACCACTCTGATGCACTGAGTCCCTCCCTTTCTTGCAGAAGCAGATGAGAGCTGAAGAAGCAAAAGTTGTCCAGGAAAAAGCTGCGAAGATCAAAGAATGGGTGACTCTGAAGTTAGGAGAGGTGAGTGAAAAACTCATCTCAGGAAGCCTGGAGTGGACATGCGTGGGGAGGGGGGGTTCCCTCCATGCCCCAGCATTTTTCTGCCTCCTGTCTGCGGGGCCTTGACTGACCTTCCTTGTATTAACTATCTGTCCTTCACTCGGCTTAAACACTGAGACATGCTTCACTTTTCCTTTCCTCCTGTCGCCGTTGGGTTTCCCCAGAGCTCCTGATCGGCTTTGTTTGCCCCCCAGAGGACACACACCCTGCACCTACGCTCCACTGCACCTCTGCCCTCTCCGTTCTTCTCACCTGGTCTCTGTGCTGTTGGCCGAATACACGTGTCATTGCCCGTTTTCCCCATTTTCAGAGTAGAGCTCAGTGGCATTAAGTATATTCACACTGTCATGCAGCTATCGCCACCCCCTCTTTCCAAGACTTTCATCACCCCAGACAGCAGCTCTGTGGCCAGGAGTCACTTGGTCCCTGATTTCTCGTCCCCCGACAGCCCTGTCCTGTCTCTACCTCTAGTTCGTGGCTCGCTGCCGCTCACTTTAGGGAGGCCTGGGGCTAGAAGCTGCTGTGCTTCCAGCAAAAAGAAACAAAAAGCAACCTCTTTCCAAACCAGGGGGCAAGGAATTGAAGTTTGGGAAAGGACAAGCATCACTTCTCTTCCTCTGTCCCAACAAAGTGGTCATGCCTGCAGCGGGTGTTGGCGGTTTTGCCTTCCCATTTCCTGTCACCTGCCAGACTATGAGCCCTTGGGGTGCAGAGCTGATACCTGGTTTGCCTCCATATTTGCTGAAAGGTGCTCAAAAAACTGGGCTGGATTTCAGTCGGAAGACAATGCAGCAACCGTGCACAAGGGTCTCGTAGACAGTGTGTTGAGTAAAGGAAGCTCGACCCAGAAGTATATACTGTATAAGGCCACTTATACCAAAAGGGGCACAACAACTGAGCCGATGTGTGCAGGGGTGCGGGCCTGGATGATAAAGCCCGGAAAGCAAGGAAGTGAGTCTGGTACACTTAGTGGTTGCCTTCCAGGGGAGGGAGAAGCATGTGACTGGGAAGGGACGGGTCTGGGGTTGTAGACTGTGCCAGCCAATTCCTCTTCCTTGACCTGGGCGGTGGTCACATGAGCGTTTACTTCAGAGTCATTTGCTAAGCTCTTCCTTGATGTGGTCTGCAGATTTCTGGGTATGTATTCCACTTCACAATTCTTTTTTTTAAAAAATGGTATTTTAGAACAGAAGGTTCAGGAGCTGCCAAATGGAATTCTATCCCAACCGAACCTGGTTAGCACAAAGGAAAGGGGGTAGGTCAGGGCTCCCTGGGAGGGTCAGCCCTGGATTGCTGGGGCACCAAGTGTTCTTTTTCAACGATTTGATCTTTGAAAAGGATTTTAATCTTATTTTAAATTATATGCCTGAACCTGTCGGCTAAGTCTTCTTAAATCTTTATTTTTCTTTTTGCCCAGCTTGAGATGGAGAATCAGCACCTGAAGAGCAGTAATCAGCACCTGGTGGAGCAGGTGGGAGCCCTCCAAGATGCTCTAGAAGGTATGTGGGACAGGCCGTGTGTGTGTGTGTGTGTGCGCGCGCGCGGGTCTGCGCACTGAATGGAGAGAGCTCTCACTATGCCTGTTTTCCCCCCAACCACAGCTCTTCAGATGGCACCTTCGGGGAAGCTGCTGGTGGTCCCCCAGGAAACCCCAGAGCAGGATTCTGACGCGTCGGGGCCAGGGACACAGCCGATAGGGCAGGACAGTGGTCCCCAGGCCCAGGGTGCCCTGAAGGCAGCTCTGCCTGCCCCTACCTCAGGTGCTCTGCCGAGAAGGGACTCTGGTCCTAAAGCAGGAAATTCCCTGGAGGCTTCTAGTTCCATCGTGGTCCATCCTGGGGAAATAGCCGAGGCCAAGACACTTCCACCTCATCTGGGAAGAGAGGGCTCTCCCCGCCAGCTGTGCGTGAAGCCTTGCACCCACAGACATGGTTCGGCCTCCTGGGGGGAGTGCCTGGTCACTGCTCAGGGAGGGACGCTCCCTGGGACAAAGGACTCTGCCAGGGAAGGAAGCCCGGGCTGCAGCCTGACCCTACCAAAGGCACGGGTCCCCAGCACCCCCCGGGACAGCATCCAGCTGGCCAAGCGGCACCACAGCCAGCCCCAGGTGGGCCCCGGGTGCTTCAACCATGTGGTGAGCATCGAGATTGGGAGCCTCTCAGCCCTCCACCCCTCCAGGCTTCCTGAGGCGGAGGCCCGAGCTGAGCTCCGGGAGGAACCAGAGAATATGGAGATGGGGGAGCCGCCCCCAGGAGGGAAGAAGGAGGAAAGAGAGAGCCCACAGGCCCCTGGAGCTGAGCTGGAGGAAGTGGATTTGGGCAGCACACCCCCCACGCCCCCCCTGCACCGGTTTCCATCCTGGGTAAGAGGCAGTTTGTTTGCGGGGCAGGGGACAGAGTGTGAGAGGAGGCTCCCAGCCTCGTGGCTACCCGCAGGGGCAGAGCCCGGACTTGGAGTGGTTGCACACCGGCCGGCTCTCCTTTCATGAGCACGTGCCCCTACCCGGCTGGGTGCTTGGTGCACATGTTCTCATCAAATCTCCTGGACTCTCTGCGGTGGTGCAGCGCACTGGTGAGGAACCCAGGTCCCAAATCAAACCACTAGGGTTGAACCACTGACCCTGTGACCCTGAGATGTTACTAACCCTGTGAGCTTCAGTTCCCCATCTGTGACATGGGGGTAACGGTATTTTATCGGGTTGCTGTGGGGACGAGCCTGCGCGCAGGCAGGGGGCACCTGCGGTCGTGGTTCCCAGAAAGCGAGGGCTCTTGTTATCTGTGAGCCTTCGCTTCCTTCTTGTAATATTGGATGAAGGACATGATGGCTGGTGGCATTGCCTCGGAGTCAGTGATACGGGGTTGGGGACACCGAGAAAGCAAGACCAGCCATGCCTCAGTCTTCGCAGAGCCGGGTGATGGCTACACGAGATCATTCTTTATTCTCTTCATTCCACTTTTGTGTCTGTTTGGCATTTTCCGTGATAAACAGTTGAATTAAAAATGGGGGGTGGGTGGACGTGGATAAGGCTGCCGAGGTCAGTGTGGAGGGTGAGACGAGATTCGGGGTGTGGAGTATGTAGCTCAGGGCCCGGCACACGTGCAGGACCCCACGTCTGTGCAGGCCGTGAGGTGCTGTCCCGTTACCCCACAGACTTGCTCCCTTGCCCGTGGTCATGGAGCCCCTAGAGAGGAGCTGGGCTTTAAAGGTGGGCCCCACTGCCTTCAGACCCGGCTCTAACCTTCCGGCTGCACTGCCTCTTGGGGGACATCCGAGAGCAGATGTCCCTTCTTCCTCGTGCTCAGACCCCCCGATGCTGCTGTGGTGGGAGATGTCTGAGTGTCTGGCTCCTGGCAGCATAAGGAGTGGGGATCCTGGGGACCCTACTTCAGGACGACACTGCCTTTCATTTTCACTGCTGCCTGGAAGACCTGTCTTTCCAGCAGCATCTTGCAGGTGCTGGCCATAAGGGGGCCCGATGGCCGGAGACACGGCCATGCCTGGGAGCGGGGTCAGGGCGGGGGGGCTAGCAGGTCTCTCTGGCCGGTCTTTAGGCCTTAGGCTGCTGCCCTGTCCCTGAAGCTCTGGGGTCGCAAGAGCCACATGAGGCATGGCCTTCCAGAGAGCAAGGGTGAGGTGGGGGACAGCGGGCAGAGAAGGAGCAGAGGGGCAGGCAGGGATGGAGAGGATGGTGGAAAGGAGGGAAGGGCCAGGCCAGGCTGGACCACTGTCACAGCCATCTCTCTTCTCTTTCATTGTTGTCTTGTAGCTACAAACGCTCTAGAATCCTAAAGCAGAGGCGAGCAGTGAGGGAGCTTTCGGGCGAGGGATGTGACGGGAGGCCTCAGCAGGTGGTACCAGAGAGAAGCGCTGCTCACTTCTGCCATTGGGCCAGAATGGAGCCATCCGTCCACCATGATGGCTCCGAGGGGTTCTTGTGTTCTGCTGAGTACTGAGGGTCGGGGGAGAGAGACCCAGGGGAAAGGGAGTGAATAGAGAAGATGCTTCTGACGACACTCTCCCCGGGGGACATCAGCTGAGCCCCGGGGGGTGCAGATGTGAAGGGGTGTTGGGTTTTTCCACAGGCCCTCCCTGCTCTCAGGGGGGCCGCAGTACCCTGTAGCCGGCCATGCCAGCTAAGGAGTTGTCTCCTGTTCATAGTCCTCGTTGTAACCGGCCCCTAAAAAAACCCCAGTGGGTGCCCACCCTCTCCTCCCTGGTGGGCCCCGCTGCGCAGGGACTGTCTGGGGGGAATCAAGACTGGGAATGGAGAGGAGGGAGACAGATACACTGATCTGCCGATTCAGAGCCCCCAGAGCCCTTTTTTGGTTGACGAAATCATCCTCATGAGTTGGGCCGTGGATGATTCTTGTGAAACACTCCCACGTCTGTTTTACCTAAATCCCTCGGGCTTTGCTTGCATGTCCTCTGGGGGATTAGAGGCCTGTCTCTGGTTGAATTCCATGATCAGCACTAGCAGGAATAATCCCCTCCTGGACCCCCTTCCTCACTGCCCCTCTATCTCTTACCTCCTACCGCCCCGCTCAGCTCAGGGGAGGTCCCACCCAACCCTCCCTCCCCTAAGTACCCAGAGCTGCTGCTCCCCTCTGGGGGACACCCCAGGAACACCCTGCAGCCCTTCTAGCCCCAGCCCCCAGCCCTGCTGCCTCCCCGAGCCAGCCAGGCCTACTTTTCCTAGTCCTTCCTACTTTCCTGTCCCCTGAGGGGGTCTTTGTTTCCCTTTACCTTGAGTGAAGAAAGAGATGGGGAAAGCACAGGCAGGGTCTCTGGGTTGTTTGATCAAAACCATTAGAAAAGCTCCCTAGGCCTGTGGGCCTGCTTCAGACCCAGGAATCCTGAGAGGTAAGGGAGAAGACATGTCCACATGTCTTCTACAGCAGGTTCGGGGTCCTGGGTGAGCTCAGGTGGCTTTGCAGGTGGGGCCTAACCGTGCACATCACGTTGTTACTGTAGGAAAAAACCGTGTCCCAGTTTCCAAACACGGGCTTACAAAAGGGTCCCTTGCCATGGGGCTCCCCTTTCCTCATTATCAACACCCTAGCTTCAGGGGGTGAGAGCCTGAGACCCTATGCCAGGGCCTCTAAAATGGGTACGATTCAGAGAAACAGGTCAGTGACCCCCTCCTCTTGAACTTCCTTGTGCCAAGGGAAGGGTGGAGGCAAGAGAAGGAATGAGTATCTGCTGGATGCTCATTACATTCCAGGGGTCAGGCGTTTACTGACAGTTAAGTATTAGCCCCACTTTAGGGCGGGGGAGAAGCAGGCTCGTGTGTAACCTGCCTAGGATTACCCCACCAGGAACTGGCCCCTGCCAAATGCGGACCTGCGTCCACAGACCATCCTTTTCCCTCCACACTCAGGAGGGCCTGGGCTGGTCTCCGTGCCGGGCCCTGACCCTCTGGGGTCTTCCATTCCAGGAGAGCCGGATCTACGCGGTGGCCATGGCTGGCATGCGGCTCTCGGATGCATCTTCCAGAACGAATGCCACCTGCTGCGGTGAGTCCCAAGTGCACCGCACGTGCTGGACAGGGTGGGCATGCAGGGGGGAGACTCTCAGCAACACCCAGGGCCAGGGTCTCCCAGCACTCCATCCCCTCCCCCAACAGGTGAGGTTCAGTGAAATCACAGCCTGACTACCTCTGAGGCAAAAGGAAGCTGTACAGGTTTAGCTCTGGGCTTGCGGGGTGGGCGTGGCCTTGAACAGGACTGTAGCCAATTACAGAGCTGGAAGGGACCTTAGAGGCGGGGTCCTCCAGCTCAGCCTCCCGCCTGCACGGGCTTTCCTTCCGTAGTGAGTGGCCGGTACTGGGGGTGGGAGAGCTCCCTAGTGCCTTGATTTAGATGAACCTCCTGAAGGAACCGCATCCCTACCCTCTGGCTCCTGAGTCAGCCGGCCAGCTACTGAATTCCTGCGCGATGTGAGCTCCATGGTCTCGCAGTTGGTAATGCACCTTCGCAAGAGTAGGACTGAAGGAATCCTGGCCCCCATCCTGAGGATAGCCAGCCCACCTGTTTCCTGGGGTGCCCTTTCAGGGAACTCTGCGTGGATCTGCCCAGGGCTCTGTCTGTTATGGCACCTGAGTTAATCTTCTCCCTCTTCCCCACCCTCTCCAGCTTCAAGCCCTCCTGCCCTTGCGTTCCCTGGGCCTTTCTCTGGCCTTGTCTACAAGAATGTCACCGTGCCTGTCTACACTGCCCTGAAGGGGGTAAGAAGCTGCTGTCCAAGGTGGGGGTGTTCCCTCCAGGAGGCCCCTTGTCCACGTAGTGGCTTGAGTGGGGCTCTAGGGTCGGGCTTCTGCACACACAGGACTCCGGGCAGGGAGCTCAGCTACCATATAATGGCATTTTATTTTTAGTATTTATTAGGCTTTTATTATAAAAAGTCTAAATTTGAATTTTCAAATTGAGAAATTTGAATCCATACGATCATGAGCAAAGTGAAAAGTTAAATGTTAGACCTACCCCTGCTTCACCTGTCCTCCCCATCTTTTCCCATGTCTGTCCCAGAAGGACTCTGTCCAGAATATTTCACACAAGTTCAAACATATTCCCATGTATACTCTCATAATATCTCTGCGTATTGTTCTTTGAATGTAGTTGGCACACAATATTACGTTAGTTCGCATCTATATTTTTTAGATATAACTGCAACATAATGTTTTCATACATATTTTTGTTTCCTTTTGTTATTGGTTTTTGAGGTCAAAACAGTTAACTTTGTAAAAAGTTTTTTAGAATAGGGACGCCTGGGTGGCTCAGTTGGTTGAGTGGCTGCCTTCGGCTCGGGTCATGATCCCAGTGTTCTGGGATCGAGTCCCACATTGGGCTCCTTGCTTGGTGGGGAGCCTGCTTCTCCCTCTGCCTCTGCCTGCCACTCTGTCTGCCTGTGCTCGCACTCTCTCTCTCTGACAAATAAATAAAATCTTTTTTAAAAAAAAGTTTTTTAGAATAATCGAAAAGCCAAAAGTCACATTTTCTTTCACATTGCTTTTCCCTAATTTCGAACCCCGGGGGCAACTGTCATTCACGGTTTGTGTTTATTCTGTGAGGCTCTCTGTTGCATTTACCAGTGCACTGACAGATACTGTCTGTGTCCCTGTCTCTCTCTTGTGCATGCACACGCACATGCACACATGCATGCACGCACACACCCATGCGCGTGCACACAGCGGGAATCATATCATACTTGTCCTTCCGCCCCTTGCTTGTTACACCACCATGAGTCAGATCTCCCGGATGCACCTCCGCGCACAGCTCCGCTTCCTCTTTCAGGGCCCCTCGGTGTGGATGCCCCATGACTACCTTAACCTGCCCTCCGCTGATGGACAGTTTCGGTCATATCTCTGCTTTCCTCTGCAGTCAGTGTAGTGATGAACATCATTGTGCAGACACATCTCTGTGCACTTAAGTATTAGGCATATGTATTTCCAGAGGACAGAGTTCTGGAGGGGAAATTTATGGGCGAATGATAGGCATATTTTAAATTGTGGCAGGTACAGAGTATCCTTTCCCCATACTTTCAACAACGTGGAGATAGTCAGTGGCTTCTTTTTTCCTTATCCGCACACATGTTTAAAGCTCCTATCGCGTGCCTGGCCCGTGTGGCATTCTGGTCTCCTAGTGGCAGGAGGAAGGGTTACAGCTGCCGGTGCTCAACCTAGATGGGGCAGGTCCTTTGGGGACCACAGAGGATGACAGTGTGTGGGAGCAGGAGGCCTAAGGAGAAGCGTGGAGGTGAGGACGTGAGAGTAAGGTGGAGATGGGACAGTTGTCTGTTGAGTGCCCCAGCCAGGTGAGGGCACCCATGTGCCCCAGATAGGCCATGTTGGCCACACCCTGGGTGCCGGGGCTAGGGGTACCAGCGCTGACGGTAAGGGCTGCATCTTGCAAGGTGAGCTGCAGCGGGGGAGGGCACCTGTCTTGCAGAGAGCCACGCAGATCAGCACCATGCCTTTTGTGGACGAATCCTCTGGGTCCGATGATGACTGCTGCTCTCAGGCCAGTTTCCGAACTTCGGTCCCCTGCTCTGAGTCCAGGAAGACCAGCGGACTGGGCAGCCCCCGGGCCATCAAGAGAGGTGCAGAGGAGGGAGCAGGAGGGTGTGGGCAGCAAGCGGCCCCTCACCTCCTTCCATGGGCGGGCTCATCCGGGGGACCCTGCTCGATCCCCACCCATGAGCCTCCGCTGCAGACTCAGAGAACCTGGGTCAGGGAGAAAGAAGGCTCCTGCAGCTCCCGGGCTGCGTGAGCTGGGGAGGTCTGGGGCCCAGGCCTTGACTTGTCCTCCCTGGCAGGTGTCTCCATGTCCTCGCTGAGCTCCGAGGGGGACTATGCCATCCCCCCAGATGCCTACTCGCTGGACAGCGACTACTCTGAACCAGAACACAAACTGCAGCGGACCTCCTCCTACTCTGCCGAGGGGCTGGGCCCAGCTGGGGTGCGCAGGGGGCATGGGCCTCCCCGGGCTGATGCAGGGCAGGGGGGGAAGCAGGCCTCCAGCAGAGGCTGCCTGCCTGGAGCCCTCAGCCCAAGACGAGGAGTCCTGGGGAAGGGAAAAGACAGGGGCAGGGGCCTGCAACAAGGGTGAGGTGCTGGGGGTGTAGACTTGGTGTCATAGACCCTGTGAGGAAGGAGAGGGCAGCCAGCGGGCTTTCCCACAGTGGCCCACCAGGCCCCAGGCATTTCTGTGTGTTCCAACCCTGCAATGCCAAAAGAGGACATGGAGGGATTTTTAACTGAGCGCCATGCACCGTGCTCAGTGCTCTTTGTGCCTTGTCTCACATGTCCTCACCGTCCTCTCAGGACGAGGGCTCCATTTTCCAGATAAGAAGCCTGAGGCTCAGAGCCATGCTGCAAACCCACGTCCCTCATTCACCAGCCCTCTGCCCCGGCCTGGCTGATGTGCCCCTTGTTCCCCAAACCTCACTCTCCCTTCCTGCTGCCTACCATGGCCTTCTCCTCCCCTTGTCATGGCTTTGAAGGGAAGTTGACTTTTCCTTCCGAGGCCAGTTTGGATCTGGCTCTTCGGGAAGCCCTCCCTAGCTAGCCTCTCCCTCGTACAGTCCCTGAGGGGGCCACCTGGCTTTATTCTAGTTCTCTCTGAACCTTTAGCAGGGTATGGTGCCCTGAAAGTACATCTAGTATATATTCAAGAAGTTGTCTTTAATTGACAACTCAACTGGGCCATTCTGGTTTGTGTGACATCTACAAACCCCAACTAATTCCCCCTTTCTGTCCACTCCCCCCGCCCCGTGCCCTCTCACCCCTGCAGGAGTCCCTGGAGAAGTCGGGCTACCTGCTAAAAATGGGGAGCCGAGTGAAGACCTGGAAGAGGCGCTGGTTTGTTCTGAGACAGGGACAGATTATGTACTACAAGTCCCCGGTGAGACCCTCCTCCCCCAGGACAGTGGTCAGAAAGAGCCCGGGCCAAACTCGGGACTGTGTGGTGGAGGCTAGAAAAAGGGTTGGTGGGGCCCAGGGGCCAGAGGTCTGGCAGGTGGGCACCTGGGCCTTCGAACCTCGCATGGGACCGTGAGGCTGGGCCCTGGTTCTTGGAGTGACGTCAGGCACAGAGCAGTCAAGGCAGCTCTAGATGACCTGGCTCGGTGACCCCTTACTTCAGAAGCTGATTTCTTTTAATGCCTGGTCCCGTAAGAGAATTGTTCCCAGGCCGCCATCACATCATCTAGGTTGTTCTAACTGCCGTCACATCATCTAGGTTGTTCTAACAGCCCATCACCTCCTCCACCTCCTTCCTGTACAGTTTGGAACGAGGGAGCCTTCGATGTTGAGATCTAGTTTGACAGGATCTCTTTGGGGAGCCAACATGAATGTTTTATAGAAAGCAAAAGGGCCACATCTCTTGTGCAACTCCAGCCAATGTCCGTGGCTGTTGAGGATTCTGGGCCCGTGTCCCTCAGCGCGCGGGCACGCTCTGAGCAGTGAGGTGTGCGGGTGCACGGGGAAGGGGAGTGGTGAGGTGTCTGCCACTTATTTGCCACACTCGGTATAGGGAATGTAGTAGAAAGAATTTAAAGGCTTTAAAGCTCAGTAATAATGTGGTGGCTTCTGACCCAATTTTAAAGGCTCGGTCTATCCTTTTTGAGGCCTGGGTCAGATGGGCCCCTGTGTCTCTAATCATTGCTCCATTTAGCAAGAACTGGGATCCAGAACAAGTTACCATCCTACCATAGCCCAGGAAGGCTTGGGCCTTTGCCTTTGACCTGGAGTAAGACCTGAGGGAGAAGGATATGCTCTGGGAAGGCTCCTAACTGTGTTCCTCCCCATTCCTGTCTTTACAGAGCGATGTCATCCGAAAACCGCAGGGTCAAGTGGAACTGAATTCCCGTTGCCAGATTGTTCGAGGGGAGGGTGCACAGACATTCCAGGTGGGCAGGCGGCTTAGACGAAGGGGTGTGGGTTTGGATAGGACTGGGGTGGAAACAAACCTGGGGCAAAATGAGCATGTGTGAGAGACATCACATCCACATTTGGATGTGACCCTCGTTTGTGAGTACGGGGAGGGAAGATGAGCTCAAGTGTGTGGGACAGAGTTAAGGTAGCAGAGACGAGGCAAAGAGAACAAGGGAAAGAAGGGAGGGGGTCCAGAGTGGGAAGAAGGAAGGCCCAGTGGGTTCAGGGATCTGTGCCACCTCAGAGCCCGATCCCTGGCATGCCATCCCACCATCTCCCCGCCCCCCCCCAATCCCTCCTCCCCAGCTTATCTCTGAGAAGAAGACCTATTACCTGACTGCGGACTCACCAGGCCTGCTGGAGGAATGGATTCGCGCGCTGCAGAGCCTGCTGAAGGTGCAGGCCGTTGGGCCTCCAGCCTTGCCTCGGGGTGGCTCCAAGCCCACTGTGAAGGGCTGGCTGACCAAGGTAGGGGGCGGAGCTGGTGAGGCGGAGAGGCAGGGGAGCCAGGTGCCCCAGTGCAGCCCTCCTTGCCGCCCCTCTGCAGGACTTGGCTCACTGGGATTAGCGGGTGGGCCCCAGACACGGTCTGACCGCTCAGCGTCTGTGAGTGAACACTGAGATCAGGGCTGTGAGCACCACAGCTGTTGTCAAGATGGGAGGACCTAGTTTGAGGACATTAGGGGTTGCTGCCCATCCCCACCTGCGCCCACCATGCCTTGGTATAAATAGTGGAATCCATGAGGCAGGCGAGGTAGGTGTGCGCACCCAGCGAGGTACGATCCCAGGCCTGCCCTAAAGGTGTTTGAGTTAGGACTCTTCTGGCTAGAAGGAGCAGAGAAGTACTTGCTAACCTCAAGAAAATGGAAGTTAACGAGGAAGAACATGAACTAGGCCAGAACGCCACGAGAAGGCAAAGCCATGTGTGAGTGAGCTCGGTGCTCTTGGCTCACTTTCTGCATTGGCATTCCGTCTGTGCTCGGGTCAGTCTCCTGTCTGTCGTCCGCCTGTGCCCTCGTGATTTATGTTTGCCCGGGGCCTCAGGCTGCCAGCCATGGTCCTGCCCTCCCTCTCAGCATCCTACGGCTGTGTCCGTATTCCTGGGACAGGACATCGGATTGGCCTGGTTAGTCTTTTAAAGGCATGTGGTGCCAGGATGGATGGGCTGTCACAGGGTACACACCATGGCCCTCTCCATGTGAAAGGGCCAGTCCTGTTAGTAGGGAGTCTGGGTGGCATCTCCACTAAGGATCAGAGTTAGACCAGAGGTTTTGAGATCTTCCTTCCTCTGGCTTCTCTTTGGCAGTCCTGGATTTACTTCTGGGATTACCTGGTTCTAATCACACTGTCTTAATTTCTTCTTATAGGTAAAACATGGCCATTCCAAGCTGGTCTGGTGTGCTCTCGTTGGGAGAACCTTCTACTACTATCGAAGTCATGAGGACAAGGTACTTCCTGGCTTCCTGACAACACCCACTCTCTGCTTTCCCCAGACCACATTCCTGTGGCTCCATGTCCTGATGGAAAGACCCCACCCAGCTTTTCCATCACACCACACAAGTACAAAGCTGGCTGGATCCCTCTCGCCTGTGGCCAGTGTGCACAGGACACAGATTCTACCCGTGGGGTCTGTCTGTGCTTCTCCTGGCAAGCCTCAGCCGGGAGCTGTAGTTAACCCCCCTCATTCTGGGACCCAGCCACATCCATGACTCCCAGCCCAGCAGAGCCTGAGGATTCAGAGAGAGGAGACTGCCCCGCTCCCTGCTGGCTCTCCCATTCATGGAAGACTCCTGTCCACAGCGACCCCTGGGCCATTTGCCTGTTCGGGACGCGCGCATCGAGGAAGTAGATCGATCCTGTGACTCTGATGAGGACTATGAGGCTGGAGGAAGCAGGCGGTTGCTCTCCTCCCACTGCACCCTGGTGATCCACCCCCCAGAGCACAGCCCCACCTACCTCCTCATTGGCACCAAGCATGAAAAGGTAAGGGAGGGGGCTGAGCCTCCACCGCCAAGCTCCGGCCTGATTCTCATCTTCCCTTCTTTCTTTCCCAGCCTCCTCAGATTCAAGTTTCTTTCCTTCTTGGACATTTTGGCAACTAGCATTCCCTGACTGGGACCCTTCCTTATAAGACCCTTCCTTCCCAGTGACTACCATCTCTCCACTGGGACCATGAGATAGCACCTTAAGCTTAGAAACGTGGGTTCATGTTCACCTGATCCCAAGTCTTTCCTCTCAGAGACTGGTGGCCTTGACTTGTGCCAGCCTGACTAGCCCAACCTCACCTTGGGCTTGGCCCCTTCAAGAGAACTGCGGACCCTTGCCTCCATTCTTCCACTCCCTTTCTAGGACACCTGGCTGTACCACCTCACAGTGGCTGCAGGGGGCAGCAGCGCCACGGTTGGCACTGCCTATGAGCAACTCATTGGAAAACTGATGGACGGGGAGGGAGACCCAGGTAAGGCAGGGTGGCCATCCTGTGTGGGCTGGAGGGTGGTGGCTGGGTAATGGTTGGTCAGAAACCCACAGAAAGCATTTCTGTACCCCAAAGCTGTTTTAAAACCATCTAAGCCACAGAAGGACATTCCCATCCAAGCTCCAGAGCCCCTGTTTCTGGTGAAGATACTGGGGTGACCCCACTGTGTCCGGGGGAGTTGATTGGGGGGCAGACTTCCCAGTGACCCGAGTCAGTGTTTTACTTTCCTCACCACGGCTTTGCCTGCTGGGCCGAGGATCGAGAAAAGAAGGTAGCTGGTGAATCGATAGTTTGTTAATCCATGAATGAAGCCTGCACTGGGATTAGACGAACCCAAGCCTGGGTGTTTCGAGGTCTTTGTTTCACTCCTGGTTCTCAGGACCCTGAGGAACTAACGGTACCCACCACACACCCCTTCCCTGCTCCTCCGAGGCCTGTTGCCCTCAGGCTGAGGTGCGCTCTCCATCCTGACCCAGCCCTGCAGGGAGGGGCCTCCCCTGCACACACATGCTTGCACTCATGTACTCAGTCCTGTCACGCCCTGGGAGCGAAGCAGTAGCCACCTTCCTGGGAGCTGTGCTCATGCTGGACGCAGTGCCCAGCTGCATGGCCCAGACCCTGGGGCTCTAACCCCAGCACAATGCGTGCATCTGGACAGTCTGTCCTGGTCTTCCTCACAGATCTGGGGGCTGGCGGGGGTGGGGGGTGCGGGTCCAGTTCCCGCCCCAGCTGTAACTGCTGCTGCTCTTGGTGCTGTGCTTTGGGCAGACTCCCCTCTCTGGAGGCACCCCATGCTGTGTTACAGCAAGGACGGGCTGTACACCTCCCTCACCACCCTGCCCTCCGAGGCCCTGCAGACGGAGGCGCTCAAGCTCTTCAAGGTAAACTGGCAACAGAGCGCAGGCCCACCAGCAGGCGGCGCCCTCGCCGCGGGCCCAGGCTCTCCCCGGAGCAGTTTGCCCACCGCGGGGATCCTGGGGTGGAAGCTGTGGAGTTAGGGGGAGCTCACAGAGGGCTCTGAGCAGAAGGGTCCTCACCACAGGCTTAGGGCGCGGAAGCATTCGTGGCTTCCTGGGGACCAGCCAGTGAGACTCCCCCTTGAGGAACTCTCCTCTTCCTGGAGTGAACGGCAGGAAAGGCCAGGCTTAGGTTGCTTCCGAACCTGAGAGATCCTGACCCATTTTAGAGTGTTCTTTGTGTCTGTCTGAATATTCTCTTTAAAAAAAAAAAAAACGGATATCTTGCTTATGTAATGGACACATTTAAAGAAGGAATGCTGCTATCCCAGAGTAGCCAAGAAGCACGCAGAGCCACCCTCAGGCAGGGGCAGTGCTCCCTCTTCAGAAGGGCTGCCCGCAGAGGGGATGGCCCCGTTTGCCCACAGTCAGCAAGGATACTAACCCAGGGGTTGTGGGGCTGCCCATGCCCACCGTCCTCTTCCCACTAGTCCTGCCAGCTCTTCATCAACGTGCCCGTGGAGGCAGCCTCGGTGGACTACCATGTGTCGCTGGCGCAGACGGCCCTGCAGGTCTGCCTGGCTCACCCCGAGCTGCAGAGCGAGATCTACTGCCAGCTCATGAAGCAGACCAGTGGCCGCCCGCCTCAGAAGTGCTCCCTCATACAGGTGAGCGGGGCCCCGGGCCGGAAGCCCTTGGGGGGCTGCTGCCCAGGGCACAGGAAGGTGGGAGGAGGGGGCCGGTAGCCTGTGGGCTGCCTCCGTACGGCTGGGCTGGTCAGATCTTGTGATGGCTGCTCTGGACGGGGCCTGACCAGGCTGGCCATGCTGGCGGCCACACCGGGTTGGGGGAGCCCTGGTTTGGAGAGTGCTGAGGGCTCAGTAGCTCAGAGCCGCATAGGCCCTGTCCCATGCTGCCTGTGCCCTGCAGTGCTGGCAGCTCCTGGCTCTGTGCGCCCCACTCTTCCTGCCTCAGCACCACTTCCTCTGGTACGTCAAACAGCAGTTCCAGCGCCACGCGGACCCCCGGTGAGTGCGCATCCTTTCCCCACACAGCTCCAGCCCCTCCGACCACATGTGGGGAAGCTGGGGAAGCGGGCTGTGGGGGACCAGGAGGGACCAGACTGGCCTGCCCCTGAGGTTTGCACGGTGATCACGGAGACTTCACTTGGCGCTGTGTACACGAGTGGGCACACGGAGGTCTGCGCAGGCCTGGGCTGCTCTGCACCGGTCTGTGTATGCGTGCATGCTTTGTGGATGTCCCCAGATCATCCCCACATTTTCATGGTCTGTGACCCCGTTCTTCTGGCTTCTGGAGACAGTATCTGTGCGAGCCACCTGTAGCAGATAGACCCTGAATGATGGATGAACACTGCAGACCAGAACGTTCTGGGCTTTTCTCACCACCAGCCCCGCCGCAGATGGGGTCTTGGCTGGGTCATAGTCGGTGGCCAGGGGATCAAGGCAGCAAGGACAAGTGGATTCCCTGGGATTGTCTTTCTTCCCCTGTCTCTTTAGAAATGAAACTGGCCAGTATGCCACCTACTGCCAGCGGGCCGTGGAGCGGACGCTGCAGACTGGGGAGCGGGAGGCCCGGCCGTCCCGCATGGAAGTCGTGTCCATCCTGCTACGCAACCCCTTCCACCACTCCTCACCCTTTAGCATCCCCGTGCATTTCGCCAATGGGACTTACCAGGTGAGGAGGCTGTGCGGAGGCTGTCCCTCTCCTCCGTCCTCTCCTATCCCTCACCCAAGGAATACCTTCAGGCCAGGGGGCTGCTAAACCTCCTTAGGCTTGGCAGATTCTTTTTTTTTTTTTAAGATTTTATTTATTTATTTGGGGGGGGCATAGAAGGAGAGTGAGAGGGAGAAGCAGGGAGCCCACTGTGGGACTCTATCCCAGGACCCTAGGATCATGACCACTGGGCCGCCCAGGCGCCCTTGGCCAATTCTGAACAGGCAGACCAGCAGAGGGCGGCCTTGGGATTTGGAGGTGGGTGGGACCGTGAGCACCAAAGTGCAGGGAGAGAGGAGCTTGAATTGCAGAACTACTTCACTGTTTGGCCCCTGGGAAGTCGATCTTTCAAAGCCACTGCACGGACAGGGAAGCTGAGACGCTGGCCGAGAGGGTGGCATGATAAAATGCCCCCAAAGTGTAGTGGCAGAGGGCCAGCAGAGCCGCTGAGTCCAGCTTACCACGGGCGGGCTTGTCCCCAAGCACGCGCCCCTCTGCATGAGACCACGGAAACCAGCTTCCTTCGGCTTTTGCATTTGCTCTTGCTCCTTGCAGCCAAGACTTTCCACCTTCCAGACTCACAGCCCTCCACTAGCCCTCAGGAGCTCCTCTGGGGAAGTTTTCTCTGGGACTGACCCCTCTCCCACACAGGTGGTCGGTTTTGATGGCTCCTCCACGGTTGATGAGTTCCTCCAGCGTCTGAACCAAGAGACAGGCATGAGGAAGTCCTCCCACTCTGGCTTTGCCCTCTTCACAGATGATCCTTCTGGCAGGGACCTGGAACACTGCCTGCATGGGAGCATCAAGGTGATGGGCTCCTCAGTGAGCCAGATGAGCCCCTTCTGGGATCCCTCTGGGCCTTAGGGCTTGGACGGTGGGGAAAGAGCCCCTCTGGCGGGTGCCTTCCTGCTGCACAGTCTGTTAGGTTGGGAACCCAAGGTGCTCCCTCTAGCCAGCATTCTGTGGCATGCTAAAACCTACCTGTACAGCAGAGAAAAGTTGTTTTTGCCCTTGTCCCTGAAGAGAACATCTCCATATGTTCTCTCCCCCCACCCTTGAGGGGCTGTGCTATATCCTAGAAAAAAAGCTGCTTCTCGGCTTGGCATAGGAAGGACAGGGAGGCACTTGTCCCTGTGCACACGCAGAGGTAGACGACCATCCCCCTGGGTCCCCAGTTGTGTGTTGTGCACTGCAGCTCATTCTTGCCCTGTCAGGGCCTCTGCTACACTTACAGGCTGGACCACATTTGAAGCAGGTAGGATCTGTGTGGCACATCTACAAGTAAAAGGCCCTTGAATGGGATTTCCACCTATCTTGTCTTGTGGTCTGGGAGTAGCGCCATGGGGGATGTTAAGTATTTGTGGGACTGTCATAGCATTGATGAGTTTGAGGGTTTTGGTTCCAAGTCCGCTTTTTTTATGGCGACAGGACAAAGGCTCCTATAGTCCTTTCCTGTTGCCTGGAAATCCTGTGCACATGTCCCCTTTGTAAATGTCTGGGTGTCTGTAAGGCTCCGTTACACAGTAGGCCTCTGAGGGTACTTGTTGAAGACAACAGTGGTTGGGGGAAGGGAAATGGAGTTGGTAATAGAAGGCCACGGTTTTTGACAAAGGGCTGCCTGGCTTTGGGGAGGCCCCCTTGGGTGTCAAGGCCAGTGGGGGGCAGCATCCCACACTCTGCCGCTCACACCATGGCCCGGGCTCTGCTGCTCTGTCTGGGGGGAGGTCGTAAGACACCTCTGGTCCCAAGTGCCTGAGGCCTGCCCCCGATGGGACCTGCTCCCCTCATCAGGGCCTCTTCTGACTGTCCTTTCCCGCCTATTTTAGATCTGCGATGCCATCTCCAAGTGGGAGCAAGCCGTGAGGGAGCTGCACTCTGGCAAGGCTGAGGGTGGCACACGTGTCGTGAAGCTGATGTACAAGAACAGGTCTCGAGTGCTGCCCGGGAGTGGGGGAGGGGGGCACTCATCACTGCCGCTGGCTGGCCTGTGCTGGTCACACAGCGCACCCACAGACAGCACTGTGTTGTGGACACTAGTTGGTAGCCCAGGCTGGCTCTGGTGATCCTCGGTGAGACCCTGGGCAGCTCAGGCTCTTGGTCCCTGTCCTGCATGTATTTGCGCATGTGCGTGCACACACACACCCACACACACAAACACACACACCCCGCCAAGAAAATAGACCAACCTTGTGAGATGGCTGCAAGGGTTCCATTAGAAGAGTGAAATTTTGTATGAACACTAGATATTTAAGGCTCAAGAATAAATAGCTCCTCTAACAATTCCAGCAAATATAGAAGTAGATACCATGATTTTTTGTCCATTTGGATAAGAAAATCCCATCCCAGATCTGTCTGCAGGCACATGATTTCCATTATTCTCTTGGAACCTTCAACTCCTCCAGTTCCCCGAGAAGCTGTGATTCTGGGGAGCAGATTCCGCTGAGCAAATCCAGTAGGGGAGGGGTGTAGTCGGGTATAGCCTGGGCCACTGTTGGCGTGAGATCTCATGGCCGTTATCTGCCCTGTGTTGTGCTTAAATTTTTCTGAAGGCAATAGAAAAAGAGTCTCACAGATGGTATAAAAAAAGTAATTTCTTTCTTTGGAAATCAAGATAAAGAGATGCCAAGATGACCTCATCCATTTGGGATCTCAGCTGAGTCTTGGCTGCTTCTCACTGTCTTCCCTGTAGGCTGTACTTTCGGAGTCAAGTCAGAGGGGAGACAGAGCGGGAGCGGCTGCTGCTCGCCTCCCAGACCAGTGGGGAGATCGTGGCAGGGAGGTTTCCTGTCAACAAGGAGCTGGCACTTGAGATGGCTGCCCTAATGGCCCAGGTAAGGTTCTGTGCAGGAATTGGGAGGATCAGGGAACCATCTCTGGACTCACAGGGGGCACATAGCACACAGCCTGAGACAGGAGACTGCGGACCCTGCTGTCTCTGGCAATGGAGGGAAGCTGACTCCTTACCATCAGAGCCCTTTACTGCAAATACACATCACACACAGAATTCTGGAGGTGGAACCCAGAACAGAGCCCTACCTTTGAGAGCTAGCCACCTTCCCGCCATGAGATCTTGGCCAATTCACTGTGGTGATCTATGCTTTAGTTTCCTTCTCTGTATAGTGGAAACAAAAATGCCTCCCTGCCTGCCCCCCCACAGGGTTGTACTAAGTATGCTACTGAAATGATGTATGTCACATAATGGATGTGCTGAGATTTGTACTTATAACTGTAAAACATTGTAAATAGAATCAGGAAGGGGAAGGTGCATTCAGACTTAGACTCTTCTCTCTGTTACCTTTAAGAGGCTGTCTTGCCAAAGCTATCTGGGATGCCCTCGTGGTTCGCATGAGAAAGCGTCTGACTCTGCATGCTGGAGAGGAAGGGGAAATAATAAACATTTGCTGAATGCTCTGTAGAGGGTCCACTGCTGAGTATGTCATGTGTATTATCTCAGTTCTTATCCCCGTGTAACAGATGAGGAAATTTAAGTACTTGCTCAGGTTTTCAAGGCCAGCAGATGGCAGAACGGGTACCTGAGCCAGGTCTGTGATTCCGAAGGCCACGTTTGGAACACTGCAATACGCTAGGATCTGTAGCATCTTCAGTCCTGGATCTCAGATGTTTGGATTAGAAGCCAGAAGATCCATAGTTCTCCCTTGTCTGCCACTAATTAACTGAGTCTTTGGATAAGGCACTTAACCTCCATTGCAGAAGGAAAGTGAATATAAATAATCATCGAGGGCCATAAGGTGGTTTCTCTAGGGTCCGTGAACCATGAGATGAAGGGTCTGTTCGTGAGAAGTGTTTTCGCATCCATCCACACCCCATCAATGAAGTAACAAAATGATGGTTGATTTCACCTCCCCAGCAGCCCTGGCCCCACCCCGTCCACTTCCAGATTCTTGACTGCTCCCTCCGGGTGCTTCCAACACAGGTAGAATATGGGGACTTAGAGAGACCCAGCCCACCAGGCCCCGGGAGCCCTCCTCCTGCCAAGGTTCAGCATCATCTCCAGCAGGTCCTAGACAGGTTCTACCCAAGGCGCTACAGACACGGGGCACCCCCTGAACAGCTGAGGTAGGCTGGCCAGATCTTGGAGGGAGTTGCTGTGGGGAGGCAGGGGCTGTAGGGCGGGGGAAGGCCTCAGAGCTGCAGTGAAAACCTGCTGGCCCTTCACTGGCCCATTTCTCTCCATCCATCCAAACCAGGCACCTGGCAGATCTGCTGACCACAAAGTGGGCAGCCCTGCAGGGCTGCTCCCCTCCTGAGTGCATCCGCATCTACCTGACGGTAGCCCGGAAATGGCCTTTCTTTGGTGCTAAGCTCTTTGCTGCTCAGGTAAGTGCCAGTGGTTTTCAGGGGAAGGAGTGATTAGCACCCCCTCAGCAATGTGCCCTACATTTCTCCTCACGCTACTGTCCATATCTGGTCCCCTTTGAGCCAGTCCAGTCTGCAGGGCCTGCCTGCACAATAGCAACCAGCAGAGTGCACTATTTCTCCACCCATTTCTGGGCTCTCCGCTTTTCATGGTCAAAAGCAGAATTGTGGTCACTGCTTTTGGGCCCGGATGATTTCTGGGTGACCTTCATCTTTCCTTTTTTTTTTTTTTTTTTAAATCTTATTTATTTCTGAGAGATAGAGAGCAAGCATGCACAAGCAGGGGGAGCTGCAGGCAGAGGGAGAAGCAGGCTTCCCCTCTGAGCAAAGAGCCTGATATGACACTCAATCCCAGAACCCTGGGATCATGACCTGAACTGGAGACAGACACTTAACCAACTGAGCCACCCAGGTGTCCCTTCATCCTTTCTTTTTGACTTCTCTCTCAGTGCTATCCCTGAAGAAGAAATAGAGGACCAACTAATTGGCATACAAGGGTTCAAACTTGACATGACAACCATCTCAAGAATACCTCCATTTTTAAAAAAGTGTAAAAGAACAATATATAATCTAAACAAATACGTCTCTGCAGACTTAGGAGGGCCACGGGGGACTCCTTAACCACTTGTTCTGCAGCACAGAACCTCTCCACCAGTGTACTGTGGGTACCCCTCCCCTCTCGAGATGGTAATTGGGTGACCAGAGCCCCAAGACCACATGTCTTCTGTTTACTTCAGCATGCTGTACAAACACCATCCTTCATGTTTTCCAAGACAAAGGTTGGACATCACTGCCTAGCAGATTCCTGAATGTGCCTTCTTCCTCCAAAAGCTCTTACAGTTTAGCATTCCTAGCTGTGGATATGTCTGATGGGATTTTCCTGTTTCCCCAGCCTGCACAGATGTCTTCCAAGGACAGCTCTCTGGTATGGATTGCTGTGAATGAAGACGGTGTCAGCATCCTGGACCACAGCACTATGGTAGGAAAGAATGAGGGCTGGCTCTCTGACCCTTCCTTCTCCTGAACAGCACCTTTTCTTATCTTCTGTGGACTCAAAGAGCTGAGCTAAGTGACCATGGTTTCCCAACCCAACCCACCCAAGCCTTGCTTTCCTCTAGGCTAGACACAGCTTGTAGACATTCAAGATGTAATCTCCAAGTTAGGACCACTTCCAAGTTCTCCCTTTCTGGTTAAGGCTACTTATGCTTAGAATAGACAGGGGGTGCTGGTTCATCTCCGGAGGCAGGTGGGAAGTTTCCCCAGAACTGACCGGCTTCTTCTCACAGCAAGTGAACGTCACTTACCCCTACTCTTCAGTAATGACCTTCGGTGGCTGCCGGGATGACTTCATGCTTGTGATTAGATCCATTCCAGACCAGAGCTCTGGAAAAGGCCACATTGAGAAGTTGCTCTTCCGGATGGCTGCTCCCAAGGTGGGTCTGACAGCTGTTAAAACATGTTACTCGGATCTCTCTAGAGTGAGGAGGTGGGCTTGAAGTTAAGGAAGATGGGTTATGACGACCTCTACAAGGGCCCTGCCCCAGGTAAAAGTCTGGTCTTGGCTGTAATCAGTCCTCCAAGGGTTCAGGTAGGGCTGCAGCTCCGAGTCCCTGCCGAGCTGGTGGGTGAGGGGCTGGCTGAGAGGGCTTGCACTCTGGTCCAGCTGCTCCCCTGCCCTCCACGTGGTGATTTCAGCCCCCGAAGCCCAGCACCGCACAGGCTGGAGGCGAGTGTCCACTCACTGCTCTTGCAGCAGACCAGGGACCAGGGAGCCAGCTGCCTCCCCTGTGTGCTCTTCTCCTGGCTTCTGCCAACACTAGTCCCCAGGTGGGACAGTCTGCACATGCTCCCCCTTCCTTACAGTCTTAAAGTCCATCCCAGAGACCGCTTCTGCTTTAAGGGCTTTGTATCCTGCTTGGTGCAGGAGAAACAGACTAGCAAAAATAACAAAGACTCCAAAACCCAAGTTCTGATTTATAGTTTCTGACTCCCTTCTGAGGATAAGTGGAAACCCTGTTGTTTTAATCCTAAAATTGGAGTTTCCCCAACCTCCTCCTTTTAATGCTGCCCCTGCCAAAGGAGAGGATATACAGACACTTCCTCCAGGGAGGCCCGCTTCCCTGGCTTGGAGGTGAGCAAAGCAGAATATCGCCTCTCCTGTTCTCAGGAGGGTACTCTGCATCAGTGGCCCTTCAGACCAACAGGCACCCACTTCACTGGGCCTCTGAACCTCCCAGAAATGATCCCCTTTCAACATTCTCTCCCAGGTATTTTTAAGAGATAAGAAACTAAGGCCCAGGAAGGTTATGCACCAAGTATAGCAGCTAGTATGTGAGCAAGTCAGCATTCAAGCCAAGGCAGGCTCAATTCCTTTGTTTCTGTTGTTTCAAGATTGCAGAGGCTACATTCATCATGGCCAGCTACATGAACCATTGCTCCGTGACTGTGAAGCCCCCCAACAACCCACCCGCTGCCCACCAGCTATGGGAACTGGACAGACAGCAGTTCTTTGCTTCTGTTCCATGCGCTGCCAGAGGGCCAACGTTGCTGTGAATGCTTCTCCTACCCCTTCCCCCCCACCACCACCTGGTGCCTCTGGGATTAGAGATCTGTATCCTGGAGTATGATACTACTGTGATGGGCCGGACAGCCCTCTCCCAACCCCCACCTGTTTGTTCTATGAAATGTCTAGTTCAGTGTCCCTGAAGCCTTTACTCTCTAGGTGCCTTATGTTTCAGGGCCCAATTTTTAAAAATCCAGACCCAGTATAGAAACCACTTTTTTTTACCAGAATACTGAGCTCTGGATGCTGCCCGATTCTAGACACAGACTGGGATGGTCCACTGTTACTGGTTACTGAGGACATCAGTGCTGTAAATCAAGGCTTTCTGCACGGATACTCTTGGGAAGGCCAGTATCTTTTATACTGTACATGGTCCTTATGTGGGGATTTATACTTGAAGTTTTCCCAACATCCCCGAACAAGATAGGACTAAAATTTCCAATTCACCTGAACTGTGACAAAAGCCTAGAACTCATTAAAACTGGACTGCCGTTCCCAGATGGGAAAGGTATTGGCAGGGCTGAAGAAAAAGGAAGAGACTCACCTTTTCCCTTCCTCACTGTAAGAGAGCAGGCATTTGCAGTGCCCTCTGGAGCAGCAGCTCCTGTCTTTGCAGGACAAGGAAAGGCACTATCCCTGCTGAGATTGAAGCTATTCTCCCTCACACTGGACTATCAGCCCAACTGGGTACAAGCAAGAGCAGGGCTAAGTCCAACGTGACCTCTCCCTGTCTCATTTTAACCACTAGATAGGGCTTAGTGAAGGCTGTGCTTCCTACTGTAGGATGGGGTGGTTTGTCACTTGTTTCCTTGTTCTTTGAAAGACCAAGCACATGCACCGGTTTTTGCTGCTTTGTGAGGCCACCAAAGATGAGTCAGAAACAGAATCCAGGCTTGTGGGCCTGGATTTACTCAAGACTTCTGGCGAACTTCCACTGGGAATTAGTTCGAGGGCAGAAGGCACATAGGCTAAGAGCATCCTGATGATACAAACACCCCCTAACCCCAATGGAGACCTTATGTTGAATGCAGAGATGATCCTTGTCTCCACCCTCCCCTGACAGAAAACAAAAAGACGAAAGAGTTCATTCATACTCTGATTTTCCAGCATTGGAGAAACTTGAGTTTTATTTCATAGCTCTAAGGCAGTCTGAGCATTTGTCAATAAAGTGCTGAAAACTGTATGGGTTTAGCAGTAGCATCTAAGAACCAAGCCTTTGACTTCAGCGAAGTGTGTGTGTGTGTGTGTGTGTGTGTTGCACACTGTAAGAACCTCAAGGCTGGAACTGGTTATCTGAACACCTCAGCTGCTCTAAGCTTCCCCTCTCTCACCCTTTAAACGGACAAGCATAGAAAAAAAAATAAAGCAGCACGATAGTGTCTGCCTCTTTTAAGTGAACTTGACTTTGCAAGGCTGGAAATTTCATAGCCATCTCATTTCTATTGCTGCCTTTCCCCCAGGATTTAGGAACTAGATGAGACATTTCTACCTCAAACAAGTCACACGTCATATGTACCACAGGCTCCAAACAACCCCTCCTGTACTGGTGTAAAATTATGGCTCTGATTTATAATATCCTGAGTGTCTCCAGGCCCATGAGGATAATGTTATCCACCTGGGAGTTTAAAGAAGAAAAAAAAAAAAAAAGAATTAGGATTCTAAGGAAAAAGCAAGCAAGGATGAAGCTGTGTTCACACTGAACTTGGGGGTCAAGCTATTTCCCCCACCCTATCTCCTTCCCAGCCCTTCAGGAATCCTCCCATAGTTTTTATTAATTCTACACAGAAGAAACTGCCTTATAATCAAAGGCTTCTACAGTTGGTGTGTTTATATCCTTTTTTAACATGTGTGGAAACCAAAGTCGAACTTCTGTCCAGCCTTTGGTGTCACCCCTCTTGGCAAAAGACGTTTTCGAAACCCTAGACAATGCTGACTAACAGCAGAGTATTAATGTGCTTGACACCCGTGACTGCAATGCTGTGTTCATGTTGTCAATAAAAAGCAGCTGTGAACCAGGCAATTACTATGTATGTTTTGGAAGGGGATCGATTTATTAAGACAGTCATCATAAATTAACCCTGTACAGAACATGGGAGCTAGGTGCACAGGGACTAGTCTTTCGTAGGACATTTCTTCCTGGTCACCAGTACCTGACTTTTGTACAGAGGTACTGTGTAGTAGGAAAATTATGTTTCTTAAGAGATCTGCTGTCAGTGTCCCATGTCTGCGTCACAAACTACAAAATGTAAACCTGCATGTGCTTAGGAATTTCACAAAGTGCTCTTTGTCAATGTTACTTTTGACATACCACTGCTTAAAGTCTCCCCTCAAACGATAAAGTAGGCAGAACCTTACAAGGGGATCATGAAAACAAATACTTTGCTCCACATCACACAATGAGTGAGGTTTCTAGTCACCTGCTCTGTGGCTCTGAGATCCACTGCATCCATCCTGGTTCTTAGAGCTGTGTCCACCAGATGGTTTAGAATACAGAAAATAAACCAGCCACTATCGCTTAGGAGTCCTCTCCCATGGAAGACAATACTGGCCTTCTGAAATGCTGGGACTCATGGACTTGCTGATGCAGCTTTCTGGTGTGCCAGGATCTCCTGGCAACTCCTGTACACTTCAATCAAGCAGTCCAGGCGGGGCTTGGCACTCTGAATTCCAAAGGGAAGAAATGCAGAGCCAAGATGAACAAAAGAGAGAGCTTAGCAGTGCAGCATCCGTGTGCAACCACAAGCTCTCCCCATAGCAGGGGTCTAAATGGCTCAGGTGTGAGCTCAGAGAGGCAGGAGTTCGGGCCACACAGCATCTAACTGGCTAAGGAAACAAGAGGATAACAAAAGACAGACCCTCTTGGAAATGTCACAAGCTGTGAGAGCCTTCAAGGACAAGAAGGGCAATTTAATATATAAATATTGGAAAGTATTTTGTACAATGAAATGTGATACAACCAAAATTTAAAAAGTCACAGAATGGGAAAAATATATGTGGAAAGCATATTTAATAAAAGTTCATTATCTTAAAATATGTAAGTTGTTACAAATGCATAATCAATATCTAGACTTTACTTGATTAATAGAGAAAATGGATAGTTTAAAACAAGAGGAAAAACAGGTAATTCAAGGAAAGATGAAGTCTCTTTGTCATTTAAGAAGCGATTTAGAAACTTTAAATTCCCTTACCTACACACTAAAGGAAACAAATAATTAAACCCGCTGTTAGCCAAGCCTGTAGAAAAACAAGTACAGATTCCCAAAAGTGTGGTAAGTTGTCCAATCTCTGGAGCCAAATCTCAAAATGTAAAAATCTATGAAACTGTTCATAAGCTTTAATAAAATAATTTTAAACTGTAATGCAAAAGAATTTTAGCTTAGTGGTCTTAAATCCAAAATGAGAAAAGGAAGGGCAATAAGGCAAAGTTAACTATATACATAGATAGTCTATATACCTATAATCCTGTTTGTATATTTTGTGTAAAAGCAAGGCAAAAAATAACCTGGAAATGATTTCAAAAGCTAGCAGCAGAGTGGCTAAATAAACTGATACTCAATATGATAATATAACTATTTAAAATAATAATTATAATGGATTCTGTCGATGCATGAAAATACATACATTAGATTTAAAAAGCAAGACATAAATTAGGTTAACAGTATGTGCGGATCAATGGACATCAATGTAAAATCATATATTGGCAGACTAACAAAATAGATGAATCGTGATTTACAGGCAGAAATTGCTATTTTCTTCTTTAAAATTTGGATAAATTTGTAATATTTCTGAAACCCTGTATTTGCCTCAGAAAGAAACTTTTGAAATAACTAAAATCCTAACTTTGATTAAAAATAGCTGTCAGATGTCCTCAAATACTCTTGGCAACTAGAGTTTACACTCCTACTGAGTATAAGTAGCAGTGGATATGCAAAGAACGGGGAAAGGTAACGAATTTTTCTGAAGAAACTTTAGACAACTGTTCTGTGCTCACCTGGAAGACAGGTACTACTTGGGATATCCCATGTGGTTCCACTGGATCCTTCAGTAAAATGCAGAGGTAGTAAATCACCTTCTGCTGTAAGACAATAAACCAAACAGCAGAGATCTAAGTGACACTCACTTTGTTTTCTTTTTCTTCAAGGGAAAGAAGCTTTTTATAAAGCTTTTTATAAGCAGTTATCTCTATTAGAACAGTTGATTGCTTTTGAAGTAAAGAAAAAATATATTCTCACTCTCTAATGTTAGCAGCAACAACAATAAGAGGTGATTTTGAAGCTGGGCTAAAAAAGTTGAAATGCGGCGTGCCTGGGGGGCTCAGTGGGTTAAAGCCTCTGCCTTCGGCTCAGGTCATGATCTCAGCATCCTGGGATCGAGCCCCGCATCGGGCTCTCTGCTCAGTGGGGAGGCTGCTTCCTCTTCTCTCTCTGCCTGCCTCTCTGCCCGCTTGTGATCTCCGTCTATCAAATAAATAAAATCTTTTTTTTTAATATTTTATTTATTTATTTGAGAGAGAGGCAGTGAGAGAGCATGAGCGAGGAGAAGGTCAGAGGGAGAAGCAGACTCCCCGTGGAGCTGGAAGCCTGATGCAGGACTCGATCCCGGGTCTTCGGGATCATGACCTGAGCTGAAGGCAGTCGTCCAACCAACTGAGCCACCCAGGCGTCCCCAAATAAATAAAATCTTTAAAAAAAAAAGTTGAAATGCTGACTCTCTACGAAAACCTGCTATATCTCTGTAACAATAAAGGAATATACCTTTCCAATGTAAGTTTCACTTTCATGGCTCATG
>PISX010022990.1:0-30640 GCA_004024625.1 Mellivora capensis
CGTGGGTTGCCTCTTTGTTTTGTTGACTGTTTCCTTTGCTGTGCAGAAGCTTTTGATCTTGATGAAATCCCAAAAGTTCATTTTTGCTTTTGTTTCCTTTGCCTTTGGAGACATATCTTGAAAGAAGTTGCTGTGGCTGATATTGAAGAGGTTACTGCCTATGTTCTCCTCTAGGATTCTGATGGATTCCTGTCTCACGGTGAGGTCTTTCATCCATTTCGAGTTTATCTTTGTGCACGGTGTAAGAGAATGGTCGAGTTTCATTCTTCTACATATAGCTGTCCAATTTTCCCAGCACCATTTATTGAAGAGACTGAATACAACAGCTGTCTCTACACCTTAAAGAATTAGAGAATCAACAACAAATCAAACCAACTCCACACATAAGAAGGGAAATAATCAAGGTTAGAGCAGAGATGAATGAGGTAGAAACTAGTGATACAGTAGAATGTATCAACGAAACTAGAAGCTGGTTTTTTGAAAGAATCAATAAGATTGATAAACCATTGGCCACACTAATCCAAAAGAAAAGAGAGAAAGCTCAAATTGATAAAATTATGAATGAAAAGGGAGAGATCACAACTAACACCAAGAAAGTAGAAACAATCAGAAGTTATTATCAACAGTTATATGCAAATAAGATAAACAACCTAGATGAAATGGATGCACTCCTGGAAAACTATAAACTCCCAAAATTGAACCAGGACGAAATTGACAACCTGAATAGACTGATATCTAGTAACGAGATTGAAGCAGTGATCAAAAACCTCCCAAAAAACAAGAGCCTAGGACCTGATGGATTCCCTGGGGAATTCTACCAAACTTTCAAAGAAGAAATAACACCTATTCTCCTGAAGCTGTTTCAAAAAATTGAAGCAGAAGGAAAACTTCCAGACTCCTTTTGTGAAGTCAGCATTACCCTGATCCCCAAACCAGGCAAAGACGACACCAAAAAGGAGAATTTCAGACCAATATCACTGATGAATATGGATGCTAAGATTCTCAACAAGATCCTAGCAAACAGGATCCAACAGCACATTAAAAAGATCATCCACCTTGACCAGGTGGGATTCATCCCTGGCTTACAAGGGTGGTTCAACATTCGCAAGTCAATCAATGTGATAGAACAAATCAGTAAGAGAAGAGAGAAGAACCACATGGTCCTCTCAATTGATGCAGAAAAAGCATTTGACAAAATCCAGCATCCGTTCCTGATTAATGAACCTTTTTGACCAAACCTGAATATTTAGGTAGCCTTAATATAGGTTTTTTTGAACCTTATTTTATAATACAGGTATTGATATACCTACTCAAATGTTATACTGCAGCATTATTAAATTAAAAAAAATCACCTTGATACACTGGGAATCATAACTGAGCACTATTATCTTGAAGTAACTTTATAATTTTTTCAGCCCATTTAAAGAAAAGTAGTAAGAAGTTTAACAAAGTGGCCCTAACTCCAGAATGATCTAGAAAAATAAATGTGATTCTCTGTAATCACTGATGTGTGAGAAAGACGTCTTTGATAAAGGTTGGTCAATGTTTTCATCTTCTTTGTTTAAGACAGCATTTCTCAAACTTCAGTTTGTTTTCCTTCGTTTTTACAATTACCTTCGTAATATTTGCCATAGTCTCATTCCATTGTTATTTTAGTATTTTAAAAATATTTTCTTACTTTTTATGTAAATAATAAACTTATAGTTCCATGAACTATATATATATATATATATGGTTTTTGGTATTTATGGTATTTGTGGTTAACCTACATATATATATGTAGGGTAACCATAAAAATGTGTATGTACCAAAACATTTCATAACCAAATACGAACATGTAACCAAACTGTATCATTGACTTTAAAAATTTAAAAAAAGTAAGCGAAACAGAGCAATAATGCGTGTCATCGATCTACAAAATTTCTGAGTTGCCAAATAGGGTTTGCTAGTCACAAATAATTACACAGTGCATTGCCACTTTATTTGAGATGAAAATGGGGGTTAAAGTTAATTATTCACAGCTATTTAAAAATTTTAACATCAGTCAACATATCTCTGTAGTAGGAAAACATGAAAGATATTTAGCCATTCTTCCAATAGTAAAAATTAATTTTTTATCAAAATGATATAAGTGGCTTTTCTTTAACAAGCTTTTATTTCAAGAAGCCAGCTGAAAGGCTGTTCTGGATCTGCTCTTCAGAACATGTCTTTATTTAATAATTCCCAGTTTTGTAAGCATCAATTCTTAGTGTTTAGGATATTTTCAGCAACTTTTTTTCTGATAAGCTAATAACCAGGTAATTCAGACAATTATATTTGTTGATTTGAGGACTTAATGAGCAAAGTGAGAGAGTTTCCAACCAGCGTTTTTATTTTTATTTTTTTTAAGCCAGACACTCAGAGACTACTTACAACCTCCTAGGTTAGAGCTCTTATGCATACCATGTGATTGAATCCCAGAGAGATGATGTGATACATGGAGACTCAGATAACTGTTAAGTCTCAGCCAACCCCAGAATATACTTCTAATAGACTCCTTATGTTCTCTTCTCATAGTTCAACTCAGCTACCTCTGGGGGAAGTTGGAATGGACTAACGACTTTAGCTTTGCTTTTATCTTCTTCAAGTGCTTGATCCTTGGTTCCAGCAGTGCCTGGCAGGAGCTAACCTTGCTTAGGTGGGGGCTCTTCCTCTGGTTTCTGGTTATCTAACCTCAGCTGGGCCACCCCTGCTCTAAAAACTCTAAAGCAGGAGTGTGAGCAAGAACCTGGCACAAGTTTAGGAATATGTCCTGTGTACGCACCCTGAGTCAGGATAGGTCACACAAGCAACCTTCAGTAGCCTCCATACTTTCTTCCCATACCCGTCCCCTCCCTTCCTTCTTATCTGTTTTCCCTTCACTGCCTTTTTTTCCCATCTTGGCCCTGTCTTTGGCCCTATCTGGGGCTCCCTCCCTCTCCCAGTCCATCGGTGTGCCACCTGCTATCAAGTCACACAATGATACTTCAATCAGACTTCAGCAAATAGCCACCATGTTAAAAATTTGGTGTGTAATAAAAACAAATTTAAAAATTGGTTTGTAAATTTGTGGACTGACAGTATTTATTGCTTCTTCATTCTTTTCATTATATAAATTTGACCATTTTCCTCTTAAATATACTAGTTCAATTCCATAAAGGAACTGTAGAAGGAGGACATTACAGATATACTTGTTAATAGCTTTGGATGTAAAATAAATTAGTAGATGAAGGAAAAGAGAGACGATTGAGATTCATAGTCAGCCTGGGGATTGGGGCGATGCCAAGTTTTATCTATCTCTTCTGACCCAGGTCTTTGCTAATAGGAACAATAAGGAGTGTGCTCTTTTTATGAGCCTGAAGGGTCAGGGTCAGATCAGTTCAGCAGTATTTTAAAACATCACTTTTTAACTTACGGCTTTTCTCTCATACATCACAAGTCCTTCCCACTCAACCATTTCATCCCTAACAGTGAATACACATGTTCTAGAAACAACCATCTTCAAATGAAAAAAACAAAACAACAAAACAAAACCTACCCAAAGGAAAAAAAAATCTCAAATGTCCTTTGACTTCACAAACCCTACAGCTAACACCGCATATTTTTTCCCTGTCTTACAGAAAAACATCTCTTAAAAATTGTGATCTATCTTCACTGCCTCCAGCTGCTTCTTTCCCTCCTCTAGACTGACTCGTCCAATCTGACTTTCATTCCACTTCTCAAATACTCTTGAAAAAGTCATCACATTTGTCCGTGTTGCCTAATTGTATGGAAAATTTTTCTCAAATTTTGTCACTTCTCAGTAATATTTAATCCAGTCCACCAATCCTTCTTTCTTTAAACACTTGTTTATTGGTTTTTGTGACACCACACTCGGGTTCCTAATGTGATATTGGCTGCTACTTTTCAGTCTTTTTTCATGATCCTTTTTCTGTCAGACTTTTAAAATTTGGAATTTCCAGGGGCCAGCCCTAGTCCTTATTTTCTTCTTTGATTATTTGGCCTCTTAGGTGATATCTTGTCTCATGGTCTTAAATACCTTCGATTACTGATAATTCAAATTCATTTATTTCCCACTCATATCACCTACCAATATGAAGCTTTAATCAACTGTCTAATCTTCTAACAATGGAATCACCCTCAATAAAAACTTGTTCCTTTCCAAGGCTCCTGTACAGCTCCTCTAGCCCTCTGTATCCAATTCATTATCAGGTCTAAGTCTTTATACTTTTAAAATATTTCTCAAATCCATTGACTTGTCTCCATTTTGGAAACTTCTGCCTGAATCCAGCTAGCATCATCTCTCCCCCAGAAAATGAAATTAACCTCAAATCTTGTCTTTCAATTTCTACTCCTGCTCCTCATCTATCTGTTGTTTACACATCAGCCAGAGGGATCTCATGCAAGAGTAAAAGAAATCATGTTCCTGCCTAGTTTTATATCCCTTCATTGACTTCCAATTCTTCTTAGAAAAAATCCAAATATTTTCGATGTCATTTAAGCTCCTTAGTGATCTATATGTTCCTCCAACTTTATCTCATACCACTCTCCTTCTCCAATTATCTCCAGACAGCTCTTCTCCTTTTTGATCCTTCGACATAAAAGGCCTTTTCATCTGTCAGAGACTTGTACTTGCTATCCCTTCTATGGTCTTCCCTCAGCTCATGTCTCTCTTACTCCATTCTCTCTTACTCATCATATTATTCTTGAAACAGATAGATAGACTCTCCTAAGGGATTCCTTTACTGATGACTGCAGAGTTGGCCTCTCCTACTACTTTATACCACATCTAATTTTTATTTTCTTTATAGCACTTAACAAAATTTGAAAATATATATTATTTATATTATTTTGTCTTGCTGTGATCATAACAGGCAGACTCCTTGTCTCTATACTGCCTGAAACATAGTAGGCATTAATTAATTATTTGCTGAATCCTGAATCATAAGGACTTATAGTTGATTTTGAGAAATCAGGACATTTGAAAATGTCCATATTAGCTCAAAAGGAGCATGGTGTAATACTATAAAGGAGTACCTAATTTAATTCTATCTGAAATGATCAGCAAGGAGTACTATAGGCATTTGAAAAAAGTAGAAAATATTTGTAAAAGGAAAGGATATATGGGTATTAAGTAGAGGGAGCTAAAGAAAGCCAAGTTATAGTAGGGAAATGCAAGAGTATAAATATCTGAATTAAGGGAACAGTTTGTCTTGACGCACAATTCATAGATGAAAGAGCTGCGAATTAGGATTAGGGAATATTTCTTAAAGTTTTAAATTTTCTAGGTTGAGAAATTTGGACTTGAAATAAGTAAAGAATCAGTGAAATTTGGGTCTAGGGAGCAGTAGTTGATGTGATAGTAAAGTAGTATAATTTAATGAAGGGGTCAATTATGAATGAAAAAAGGAAGAGAGGATATAAGGAGGAATGACTATTGATTATACTGGTCCCCACAAGGACTGATGAGAAACACAGTGGCAGGGGCTGTGGAAAGGGAAATGAAGGAATGTTTGTGGAAGATATTTCAAGGAGTAACAGAAGAATAGTTGGTTGGATATGAATTGAATAAGGATTAGAATGAGTGAAATATTACTGGGAGATTATTGTTGACATTGGAAAAAAAAGACAAAATTTAGGTAAAAATACACACACACACACACACATAAATATACTTTAAAAGAAAAAAAGTATCATTATTCACAGGTGACATGGTTGTATACCTAAAACAGAATTAAAAAGTGAATTTAGTAAGTGTACTGGATATAAATTCAATATAAAAGAATCAAATTTAAAATATGCCAGCAAGCAACAGTAGTAAATAAGATTTTTTAAAGATTTAGTTAATAATAGCATCTACAAACATCAAATACCTGGGAAAAAGTTGAATGAAAGCTCTTGAAATCTTCAACACAAAAACTTTAAAACTTTATTGGAGAGGGATTAAATAAATGAAGTGATATTGTATGGTCCTAAATTGTTACATTGTAAAGATATGTCCGTTCTCCCCAGAATAATGTGTAGATTTAATGCAATCCCAGTCAAAATTAATTTGTGGGAATTGATAAGCTAATTCTGAAATTCATCTGCAAAGGCACTAGCACTGTTCTAGAAGATTGTGATAGGTTGCATTTATCAACAGCTTCCCTTCCTTTCACCTCTGTATCCAAAGCCTTTGATAGTACTCCTGCACACTGACTCTGAGGTTGGCCAATGTGACCTGATTTGACCAACAAAACAACTGCAAAGTTAATGTTAATAAAGGGTTTTTTAAATGCTTGCACATTTCTGTTCCTTTTTATAGAATCTTGCCACTACCATGAGAACAAACCCAGGATAACCTGCTATAGGGATGTGAAAGACATACAGAGAGGAGCCAAGGCATTGCAGCTAAGGCCATCCTAGACCAACAAGCCTTCAGCTACCAGCCAGCTGGCCAAAGACTCATGAATGAAATTGGCAAGGATCAGCCAAACGTAGCACAGATCTCTTAGGGGAACTTCCTACAGACCCATAAACATATGAAGAAATAATGAATGACTATTAGTTAAAGCTACTAGGTTTTAGAGTGATTTGTTGATCAACAGTAGCTAACTGATCTAATGAAGGAAATATAGCATTAAATAAAACACACAGAAACTTCACTTTCATGGTAATTATTTTCCACTAATAAATATACATTATGCCAGATGGGGATAAATGCTATGGGGAGATTTGCTTCAACATGGCTAAATGATGTGCAGCCAATAAATATTTCCTGTTTAAATAAAAAATGAAAAATAAACAGTTGACACAATTTTTTCTTTTTTTAAAAATAAATTTTTACTTGAGAACAGTTTTAGATTTACAGAAAAAAAAATTGTGAAGATATTATAGACCTCTATATATCTGACACCCAGTTTCACTTAAATGAATATTTTACTTTAGTAGCCTACAGATAATTAAGGAAACATTATTGATAACTCAGTGTTCAGTCCACACTTTATTCAGACTTCCTTAGTTGTTAACTAATGTTCTTTATCTGTTCTGGAATTTCATCCAGGGTGTCATTTACATCTAGTAGTCGTGTCTCCTTGGGATCCTCTTTGATCTGGCAATTTCTTTTTTTAAAAATTATTTTTATTAACATATAATGTATTATTTGTCCCAGGGGTACATGTCTGTGAATCGTCAGGTTTACACACTTCACAGTACTCACCATAGCACATACCCTCCCCAATATCCATAACCCAACCACCCTCTCCCTAATCCCCCAACCGCCAGCAAACCTCAGTTTGTTTTCTGAGATTAAGAGTCTCTTATGGTTTGTCTCCCTCCGGCTCCCATCTTGTTTCATTTTTTTCCTTCCCCACCCCTCCAACCCCCCCACTTTGCCTCTCAAATTCCTCATATCAGGGAGATCATATGACATTGTCTTTCTCTGATTGAATTATTTCACTCAGCATAATACCCTCTAGTTCCACCCACATCGTTGCAAATGACAAAATTTCATTTCTTTTGATGGCTACATAGTATTCCATTCTATATATATACACCACTTCTTCTTATCCATTCATCTGTTGATGGACATCTAGGTTATTCCCATAGTTTGGCTATTGTGGACATTGCTGTTATAAACATTCAGGAGTATATGCCCCTTCAGATCACTGCATTTGTATCTTTAGGGTGAATACCCAGTAGTGCAATTGCTGCGTCGTAGGGTAGCTCTATTTGCAACTTTTTAAGGAACCTCCATGCTGTTTTCCAGAGTGGCTGCACCAGCTTGTATTCCCACCAACAGTGTAGGAGGGTTCCCCTTGCCCTGCATCCTCTCCAACATCTGTCATTTCCAAACTTGTTAATTTTAGCCATTCTGACTGTTGTGAGGTGGTATCTCATTGTGGCTTTGATTTGTATTTCCTTGATGCCGAATGATGTTGAGCACTTTTTTATGTGTCTGTTGGCCATCTGAATGTCTTCCTTGCAGAAATGTCTTTCATGTCCTCTGCCCATTTCTTGATTGGATTATTTGTTCTTTGGGTGTTGAGTTTGATAAGTTCTTTATAGATTTTGAATATAGCCCTTTATCTGATACGTCATTTGCGAATATCTTCTCCCATTCTGTCAGTTGTCTTTTGGTTTTGTTGACTATTTCCTTTGCTGTGCAAAAGCTTTTGATCTTGATTAAGTCCCAATAATTCATTTTTGCCCTTGCTTCCCTTGCCTTTGGTGATCTTTCTAGGAAGAAGATGGTGTGGCTGAGGTCGATGAGGTTGCTACCTGTGTTCTCCTCAAGGATTTTGATGGATTCGTGTCTCACACTGAGGTCTTTCATCCACTTGGAGTCTATTTTTCTGTGTAGTATAAGGAAGTGCTCCTCCAGTTTCATTCTTCTGCATATGGCTGTCCAATTTTTCCCAACACCATTTGTTGAAGAGACTTTTTTTTCCATTGGAAATTCTTTCCTGTTTTTTCAGAGATTGGTTGACCATAGAGTTGAGGGTCTATTTCTGAGCTCTCTGTTCTGTTCCATTGATCTGTGTGTCTTCTCTCTTTTCTTTCTTTTTTTTAAAAAAAGATTTATTTATTTATTTATTTGACAGAGAGAGATCACGAGCAGGCAGAGAGGTAGGCAGAGAGAGAAGGAGGGGAAGCAGGCTCCCTGCTGAGCATAGAGCCCAATGTGGGGCTGGATCCCAGGGTCCTGGGATCATGACCTGAGCTGAAGGCAGAGGCTTTAACCCACTGAGCCACCCAGGCACCCTAATGTGTGTCTTCTTTTGTGCCAGTACCATACTGTCTTGATGATTATAACTTTGTAATAGAGCTTGAAGTCTGAAATTGTGATGCCACCAACTTTGGCTTTCTTTTTCAACATTCCTCTGGCTATTCAGGGTCTTTTCTGGTTCCATATAAATTTTAGGGTTATTTGTTCCATTTCTTTGGAAAAAAAAGGATGATTTTTGATAGGGATTGCATTGAATGTGTAGGTTGCTTTAGATAGCATAGACGTTTTCACAATATTTGTTCATCTAATCCATGAACATGGAACGCTTTTCCATTTATTTGTGTCTTCCTCAGTTTCTTTCATGAAGACTTTGTAGTTTTCTGAGTACAGATTTTTTCCCTCTTTGGTTAGGTTTATTTCTAGGTATCTTATGGTTTTGGGTGCAATTGTAAATGGGACTTACTCCTTAATTTCTCTTTCTTCTGTTTTGCTGTTGGTGTATAGAAATGCAACTGATTTCTGTGGATTGATTTTATATCCTGACACTTTACTGAATTCCTGTACAAGTTCTAGCAGATTTGGAGTGGAGTCTTTTGGAGTTTTCCACATAAACTATCACATCATCTGCAAAGAGTGAGAGTTTGACTTCTTTGCTGATTCGGATGCTTTTAATTTCTTTTTGTTTTCTGCTGCGCCTAGGACTTCTAGTACTATGTTGAATAGCAGTGGTGATAGTGGACATCTGTGCCATGTTCCTGACCTTAGGAGAAAAGCTCTCAGTTCTTCCCCATTAAGAATGATATTCGTTGTGGGTTTTTCATAGATGGGTTTGATGATATGGAAGTATGTGCTCTATGTCCCTACACTTTGAAGAGTTTTGATCAAGAAAGGATGCTGTGCTTTGTCAAATGCTTTTTCAGCATCTATTGAGAGTATCATATGGTTCTTATTCTTTCTTTTATTAATGTATTGTATCACACTGATTGATTTGGGAATGTTGTACCAAGCTTGCAGTCCAGGAATAAATCCCACTTGGTCGTAGTGAATAATCCTTTTAATGTACTGTTCAGTACTATTGGCTAGTATTTTGGTGAGAATTTTCACACCTGTGTTCATCAAGGATATTGGTCTCTAATTTTCCTTTTTGAGCTCTGTCTCCTTTTTGGTCTTTGTCTGGTTTTGGGACCAGGGTAATGCTGGTCTCATGAAATGAGTTTGGAAGTTTTCCTTCCATTTCTATTCTTTGGAACAGTTTCAGGAGAGTAAGTATTAATTCTTTAAATGTTTCATGGAATTCCCCTGGGCTCTTGTTTGTTGGGAGATTTTTGATGACTGCTTCAATCCTTACTGGTTATGGGTGTTCAGGTTTTCAGTTCAGTTTTATTAGTTTATATATTTCTAGGAATGCATCCATTTCTTTCAGACTGTCACATTTGCTGCTGTATAGTAGGTAATAATATGTTCTTATAATTGTTTTTCTTTGGTGTTGGTTGTGATCTCTTTCGTTCATGATTTTATTTATTTGGGTCATTTCTCTTTTCTTTTTGATAAGTCTGGCCAGGGGTTCATCAATCTTATTAATACTTTCAAAGAACCAGCTCCAGTTTCATTGATGTGTTCTACTGTTCTTTTGGTGTCTATTTAATTGATTTTTGCTCTGATCTTCATGATTTCTCTTCTCCTGCTGGTTTAGGCTTTCTTTGCTGTTCTTTCTCCAGCTCCTTTAGGTGTAGGGTTAGGTTGTGTACTTGAGACCTTTCTTGTTTCTTGAGAAAGGCTTATATCGCAATATACTTTCCTCTCAGGACTGCCTTTGCTGTGTCCCACAGATTGTGAACCATTGTGTTTTCACTTTCATTTTTTGCCAAAATTTTTTCAATTCTTCTTTAATTTCCTGGTTGACCCATTCATTCTTTCATAGGATGCTCTTTAGCCTCCATGTATTTGTGTTCTTCCCAACTTTCATCTTGTGATTGAGTTCTAGCTTTAGAGAATTATGGTCTGAAAATAGGGAGGGAATGATCCCAATCTTTGGTACCAGTTGAGACTGATTTGTGACCCACGATGTGAGGTATTCTGGAGAATGTTCCATGTGCACTAAAGAAGAAATGTGTATTCTGTTGCATTGGGGTGGAATGTTCTGAATATATCTGTGATGTCCATCTGGTCCAGTGTGTCACTTAAGGCCTTTATTTCCTTGTTGATCTTTTGCTTGGATGATCTGTCCATTTCAGTGAGGGGGGTGTTAAAATCCCCTACTATTACTGTATTATTGTCAATGTGTTTCTTTGCTTTTGTTATTAATTGGCTTTGTTATTAATTGGGAGTTGGCTGCTCCCAAGTTAGGGGCATAGATATTTAAAATTGTTAGATCTTCTTGTTGGACAGACCCTTTGAGTAGATATAGTGTCCTTCCTCATCTCTTATTATAGTCTTTGCTTAAAATCAAATTTTTCTGATATAAGGATAGCCACCCCAGCTTTCTTTTGATGTCCATTAGCATGGTAAATTGTTTTCCACCCCCTCACCTTAAATATGGAGGTGTCTTTGGCTCTAAAATGTGTTTCTTGTAGACAGCATGTTGATGGGTTTTGTTTCTTTAACCATTCTGATACCCTGTGTCTTTTGATTGGGGCATTTAGCCCATTTAAATTCAGGGTAACTATTGAAAGATACAAATTTAGTGCCATTGTATTGCCTGTAAGGTGACTGTTACTCTGTATTGTGTCTGTTCCTTTCTGGTCTACTACTTTTAGGCTCTCTCTTTGCTTAGAGGACCCCTTTCAATATTTCCTGTAGGGATGGTTTGGTGTTTATAAATTCTTTTACTTTATGTTTGTCCTGGAAGCTTTTAATGTCTCCTTCTATTTTCAATGATAGCCTAGCCGGATATAGTATTCTTGGCTGCATGTTTTTCTCATTTAATGCTCTGAATATATCATGCCAGTTCTGCCATGTCTCTTTGGATAAGTCTTCTGCCAATCTGGTATTTTTACCATTGTATGTTAGAAACTTCTTGTCCCAGGACGCTTTCAGAATATTCTCTTTGTCAGTAAGACTTGTACGTTTTACTATTAGCTGACAGGATATGGACCTATTTTTATTGGTTTTGAGGGAGTTCTCTGTGCCTCCTGGATTTTGATGCTTGTTCCCTTTGCTATATTAAGGAAATTTTCTACAATAATTCACTCCAATATGCCTTCTGTCCCCCTCTCTCTTTCTTCTTCTTCTGTAATCCCAATTATCCTAATGTTGTTTCATCTTGTGGTATCACTTATCTCTCGAATTCTCCCCTCATGGTCCAGTAGTTGTTTGTCTTTTCTCCATAATTTGGTCTTCTGTATCACTAATTCTCTCTTCTACTTCATTTATCCTAGCAGTAAGAGCCTCCATTTTTTATTGTACCCCATTAATAACATTTTTTTATTTCAGCTTGTTTAGATTTTAGTTCTTTTATTTCTGCAGAAAGGGCTTTTATTTCTCCAGACAGGTTTCTCTAATATCTTCTGTGCCTTTTTTGAGCCCAGCTAGCACCTTGAGAATTGTCATTCTGAATTCTAGGTCTGACATATTACCAATGTGCACATTGATTAGGTCCCTAGCCTTTGGTACTGCCTCTTGTTCTTTTTTTTTGTGGTGAGTTTTTCCACCTTGTCATTTTATCCAGATAAGAATATATGAACAAATGAATAAAATACTAAAAGGGTGGCATAGAACCCAGAAGAATGTATGCTAACCAAATCAGAAGAGACCCCAAACCCAAATTGGGAGGAGTAGAAGGAGGTAAAAAGTTTCAAAAATTTTTTTTTCAAAATTTAAAAAAAAAAAATATATATATATATATATTGGACTGGTGAATAGAACAGAACCACCCACTTGATTACTTGATTTTGGGTGTATTTTGGTCTCTTAGAAGAAACTACCTCCCAAAATTTTAAAGAACAAAAAAGTATATATACAAAAATAAGGGTAAGCATGATGAAGGGATGGAATATGACTGTAAAGATTAAATTTAAAAAAAAATTCTAAAGAAGGAATTGATAATTTGGTTGGAAAGAGAAAGGAAAAGAAAGCAGAGAGAATTTGCTCAGGCTGGGCACTAGAACTAGGCCTGTGCTAGATTTATGGTATATTCTAATCTATTAGAATAGAGTGTATTCCAAAAATTTTTTAAAGAAAAAACCCTATATGTATACAAAAAACAAAGTTATATACAATGAAGGATAAAATATGACTATAATAATGAAGGTTTAAAAAGTTTTTTTTTTTAAGAAAGGTATTGTTAAGATGAACTAGTTTAAAAAAACGTTAAAAGAGGAAAGAGGAAAAGTTAAAAAAATTAGAATAGAAGAAAATAAAATTTAAAAATTTAAGTAACTTTGCAAGACTTGCATCCTAGCAGTAAGAGCCTCTATATTTTATTGCACCTCATTAGTAGATTTTTTTTAAAAATTTTAACTTGGTTAGATTTTAGTTTTTTTCTTTCTCCAGAAAGGGCTTTTATTTCTCCAGACAGGGTTTCTCTAGTATCTTCCATGCCTTTTTCGAGCCCACCTAGCACCTTCAGAATCATCATTCTGAATTCTAGTTCTGATATATTACCAACATACATATTGGTTAGGTCCCTAGGTGTTGGTATTGTCTCTTGTCCTTTTTTTGTGGTGAGTTTTTCTACCTTGTCATTTTATCCAGATAAGTATATATGGAAGAGAGAATAAAATACTAAAAGGGAGGCCAGAAAAATGTATTCTAACCAAATCAGAAGAGATCCAAAACTAGGTGGAGAAGAAAGGGGAAAAGTATATAAAATACTTATATTTTGATTACATATAATTGTAATTATATATATAATATAGAAATTATACATATATTTTATCTATCTATTTATTTGTATTAGACTGGTGAATAGAACGGAGTCACCCACTTGATTTTGGGTGTTTTTTGGTCTCCTAGAAGAAACTACCTCCAAAAATTTTAAAGAAAGAAAAACTTATGTATTTATAATAATAAGGGTAAACACGATGAAGGGATGGAATATGACTATGAAGATGAAAATTTTAAAAAAATTCTAAAAAAGGAATTGATAAGATAATTTGTTTGGAAAAAGAAAAAAAAAGAGGAGGGAATGTGCTCAGGTTGGAGCCTAGAACAAAGCCATGTGCTAGATTAGGGTATATTTGATCTATTAGAAGAAATTGTATCCCAAAGTTTTTTAGAAACAAAACCCTATATTTATACAAAAAATAAGGTTAAATACAATGAAAGGATAAACTATAAAAATGAAGGTTTAAAAAGATTTTTTTAGAAAGGTATTTTTAAGATAAACTCATTAAAGTATGTTAAAAGAGGAAAGATGAAAAGTTCAAAAAATAGAATAAAAAAAATTTAAAAATTTAACTTTGCAAGACTAAAGGATCATGGGGGAAAAGCCATGAATTCTGTGCATTGCTTTCCTCTAGTGCTGGAGTTCGACCATTTTCATTGATTTGTAAGCTTGGTCTTGGCTGGATGTTCTTTCTGATCTTCTGTGGGAGGGGTCTGTCACAGTAATTCCCAAATGTCTTTGCCCAAGGCAGAATAGCACCACCCTTTCCAGGGACTGGGCTAAGTAATCTGCTCGGGTTCGTTCTCAGAGCTTTTGTTCCCTGAACACTTTGGAGGTCAGGAATGAAAATGGCGGCCTCCCAAACTCTGGCCCAAAGGAGCTGAGAGCTTGGGGCCCCACTCCTCAGTGTGCCCTCAGAGAAAATCAGTAAATCACTCCTGTCTCTCTGGTTTCTGGCCACACTCCAAGCTCACCTGGCCTGTTACTGAGCATTTCTGTCTCTGGAGCACAGCCCATTTGGAACCTCCAAACCGAGCACAGTCCTCCCACACTGCTTCTCCCAGAGGAGAAAGGTGAGTCTCCTGGAACTGCCACTTGTGGGGTCTCTGCTAGAAGAGCAGTGGCCTGACTATGCCTTGGATCACGGTTTAAGGTAAACCTGATCTGGAAACTCACTCCTCGGCTCTGTCTCTGTAGTCGGCTTCCCTGCTCTGATACCTGGCAGCTCTACCACACTCAGACATCCCGGTCTTTCTGTCATCCTGTGGGACCTGAGACCACATTGTCCCCATAAGGGCTCCACCCCTGCTTAGCCTCTGAATCGATGTCCCTCAGTGAAGCAGACTTCTAAAAGTTCTGATTTTGTGCTCTGCTGCTCCGCGGCTTGCCAGGAGCCAGCCTCTCTCCCCGCAGTCTATCTTCCCGTCACTTTGGATTCACTTCTCTACACGTCCTACTTTTCAGAAAATGGTTAGTTTTCTGTTCCTAGAATTGCTGCTCTTCTTTTCTTCTATCTCCTGTTGAGTTTGTAGGTGTTCAGAATGGTTTGATACCTATCTAGCTGAACTCCTGGCATCTGATGTCACTTCAGTTGGCTATTCTTCCACCATCTTGGTGCATCCCACCTCCCCCACCTATCTGGCAATTTCTCAGATTTTCTTTGTTTTTGATGACCTTGACAATGTTGAGGTATATTGGTTTTGTATTTTGGACAGTGTTATTTAGTTTAGATTTGTCTGTTTCTTCATCATTAAACTGGGATTATGTGTTCTTGGGCAGAAGCCCACAAAAGTAGAATGCCATTTTATTCATATAATTTTAAAGGTTCATACTATTGACAGGACTTGACTGTTGATGCTGACCTTGATCAGCTGACTGAAATAGTGTTTGTCAGGTTTCTCCATTATAAGGTTACTCTTTCCCCTCTTTGTCTTCTGTAATTTTTGGAAGGAAGTTACTGTGACCAGCCCAGAATTAAGGAGTAGGGAGTGATGCTCAACCTCACTGAGGGTAGAGTATCTGTATAAATTATTTGGCATTCTTCTGAATGGGACATTTGTCACTTTCCCCCCATTTGTTATTCAATTATTTTTTATATCAGTACAGAGTCATGGATATTTATTTTATATTTTGGTTACAATTCAATGCTACCTTGTTTTGTTACTCAAATTGTTCCAGTTCTGACAACTGGGAGCTCTTTCAGTTGGTGTCTATCTGTCTTTGACATACTCTCATTAGTGTGTGTGTGTGTGTGTGTGTGTGTCCATCTGTCTATGTACTTGGGCATTGCCTTCACTTCTGGTTCTACAAGATGATCAGGATTATCTTGTGTATTTCCTGCCACTGTTCTAGATTCAGACATTTTTCCAAGTTGTGGAATTTTGGTTCCTTTTCTTTTCTTTTTAACGATTTATTTATTTTAGAGAAAGAGTTAGCACAAGTGGGAAGGGTAGGGAGAGGGAGAGAAAATCTCGAGCAGACTGTACTGAACATGGAGCGCAACACAGGGCTTGCTCTCCTGACCCAGAGATCATGACCTGAGCCCAAACTGAGAGTCAGACCCTCAACCAAATGCACCACCCAGGTGCCCCTCTTGGTTCCCTTTTTTGAAGAATGTTATTAGAAACTAAGATCTTTGTGATAGATATGCTCATTGCTACTAGGGTGTTGTTACTTCTAGGTTCTTTCAACTGACAGAGCAAAGATTGTGTGTACACAATTGCCTTTTCAGAAACTAAAACACTGTCTATATATTGATTAATATAATTAATATATACTTACCTGAATAATTGTTCATTATCTTCTTAAAGTACATAGCCTCTGTAGGTTTGTTATTCTGATTCCTGGTAACTGGAAAGATATTTTATATCTTTAAGAAGTAATCCTTAAAATTCTACATTTAGAAGAAATAATTTTCTTTCCTATGCATTGTCTTTATTAGTGCTTGGTAACTATTTATTGCCTGGTAATGGTAATTAAGGTACAGTTGAATATTGGAAAAACTTTCAGCAATATTGTGATTTGAAAAATCACACGTTCTTTTGGTTCAAAATCTTTTAAAAAAATCTGCTGAGGAAGCTAGTTTAAGTAAGCAAGACCATCCCATGTTATTTTAAAAAATATAATCACTTTTATAGATAAGTGAGGAGTCTTAGAAAATTTGGGGAATACAAATATTCACATGTTTTAAATAATGTTGAATACTTAAAGAATTACAATAAACTAAAACTCTATATGGCAAATCAAACATGAAATATTTCACAGGATTGTCTCCAGTAATAGGAAGCCCTATAAGGATTAAAATACTCTAGTTTAAGAGCTTAACTTTTTTCCTCTCTGAAATATATTTAAAATGTCTTTAGAGTTGTGTTGGCTAACTGAACATAATTTTTTTTAAATGTGAAAAAAAAAATTAAATGTCTTTAGAGTCCTCAACAGACATCTGACCTAAATTTAATTTTTCTATTTTGTATCAACTTTATAATTATTATTATATACATGAATTTTTTTCAGCATGTAAAATATTGATAAACTTAGAGGTCCTAAGTGGTATAATTCATTCTTTGCCCCTATTAAATTGGCCCTGAATATCATGTTGCAGGAGTTAAAGTGTCCATTTTCTTAAGTGTCTATTTTTATGATTATGAAATATTTTAGGTACACAAAAATCTATACAGTAATATCATGAACATATTTGCAGCCAACATAGAGCTTAAGAAGAAAAGAGTTATTACAGAAATAGTTGGTACTTCTTGTTTTCCCTCATCCTATAAGCTTTCTTTCTAGAATAACAACCACCATGAATTTGTGTTTATCACTCTTCTGCATGCTCTTATAATTGTAGGATATGTGTGTTGATCCATAAACACTATATAGTAAAATGTTTCATCTTTTTTTACTTTAATAGATATATGGCATCATCTTGTGTATATCATTTAGCAACCTAATTTTTTTTCATTCCAAATCATTTTTTTGAGGCTCATCTATGTTTTCTACCTAATTGTACATCAGGGGTTAGTAAACTACAGCCTGCAGGCTAGAACTGTTTCACTGCCTGTCTTTGTAAAATTATATTGGAATATTAGCCATGGGATGTAGTATGACTTATATATTGTCTATTCTGCTTTCTTGCCAAACAACAGAATTGGGTAGTTGCGACAGAAGCTCTATGAACTACAGAGCCTAAGATATTTACTACCTGGTTCCTTCCAGGAGAAGTTTGTTGACTCCTGCTCTAGATCATTCAGCTTGTTTGGTATATAGCATTCTATTATATGAATATAATGTAATTATAAACATTAGTTTTTCTCTGCTAGGTAATTATACTTTTTTCATTGTGAATGTTTCTAGCTTTTTTGTTTTTCCCTGTGATTTCTTTCTTTCACAGATTGACTAGTCTGAGGATTCTATTCTTATATGGAATGGAAAATTTCAACGAGGCTTATCAACACAGTGTGTAAAATGTAAATATGTGAATATTGAATGAAAGTTTTGTATATCCTCTAAATATTCCATGTGTTAATTTTTAGCTTGCATTACAGCATGGAGGTCTTTTCTCTTGATTTCCATTGCTCAGCTATACCCCTGCTCATTAAAGTTTCTTTTGGGGCAGTGAGGTGTTCCTGTATTTATATGCAACCAAATGTAGCAGTGGCCATGGAGAATGTGAAACCAAAGAAATATAGGTTGATCCCTCAGCGCATAACCCATTGCTCTTGGCAAAAATCTCAACTCTGTTATAGGAAAAATAGAAAGGTGTGACCTTCAAAAGAAACCAATGAAATACTCAGTGAGACAGATGCCCAACAAAAACACTGCCTCAAATGAATTACAGATTGATGTGGAATTGAAAAGAGAGAAGTTAATGCTGAAAAAAAATCCTTCAACTGTTCTTTAAAGGATCAAGGGAATGAAATACACCTACCTGCTGGTAAACATGCATAGCAAGACATTTCCATCTATCATTTCATGTTCTGAAAGGCAGCAATGCTATTCTGAGTTCAGAATCTTGAATTTCCTTAACGAGTTCTCTGCTGGAATATCACAAGCTGTTTTATTAAATCAGTTTCAGGAGACTTAAGCAAGATTTGTATTAAAGTCATTGTGTATCTATCATTTTGGTAGAAGAAAAAGCGAGACTGGCTAAAGGAGAATGCATCGTGGCATTCCCACACCTGAATTTGTTCTGTTTTTCAACTTTATCCCCACACAAGTGTTTCCTAATGTGGGCTGAAGCCATCCATTTAAGCATGACTTATTCATGCTCAAAAAGTGATTGATTTAGACAGCCAATGAAATGCTGAACTCCCTATTCCTACTGCTTGACATACTTGCACTACAGATACTGATGGTTTAAAGCAGCAAGATTGACTATATAGAGGATCAGCCAAGATGGATCAGTGACAGCCACGGTGATTTTAAATGCAGTTATAATCATAAAAGTGCCTGGGTGAAAATAGTACTATGGAAGTCTGTCTATCCCTCACAGTGGCTTCTATAGAGGATCCGTGGAGTTTTTAAGCCACATGTGAATGCTGCTTTCTTACCAGTGGGTTAGCAAAAGTTTTACTGATACTAGTATATTGAAGTCCATCTTAAGTATCACCACTAGATACAAGGAATTAGCAGATATTCAAGCACATGCAAGGGTGTTAGGAGAGAACAAAGCTGATTTTCCAAACCCATACAATTAAGACATCATTTCTAGGGGTTAAAAATGTTTTCCATCTTTAACCACAAACTTATCCTAACACCAAATCCTAAGGTGTAGTTAAAATGGTGTTCTCTTTGTAAAGAAAAATTAACCTTTTTTTAAACAAGAATTTTAACTATAGCAATCAATCCATAGGCAACATTTACCTCCTGAAAAGGAAATTTAAAAATATGTCTATTTGAGAGAGAGCGAGCGAGCGAGCATGGGGTGGGAGGGTATGGGTCAGAGAGAGAAGCAGACTCCCTGCTGAGCAGAGAGCCCAAGATAGGACTCTACCTTGATACTCCAGGATCATGACCTGAACTGAAGACAGCCACTTAACCAATTGAGCCAACCAGGCACTTGGAAAAAAAAAATTTTTTCTAGTAGGCTCCCTGCCCAGTGTGGAGCCCAGTGCAGGCCTTGAACTCATGACCCTGAGATCAAGACCTGAACTGAGATCAAGAGTTAGACACTTTACCAGCTGAGCCACCCAGAACCCCTGAGAAAAAGAAATTTTAAAAAAGCTTTTTGCTTTGCTTCCTTTGGAAGACTACCATATAGAAGTTTATATATCAACCAAACATATTTTAGAATTGTGGAGGAAGTCTCATTTCTCTCTCCCTCTTTCCCTCCTTTCTTTCACATTTATTTCATTATTTATTGGACACCAGTATATAGACACTAGGCACTAGAGGGACTGATAGTCATATGTATTGTGCAATGATATGTGTCCAGCATCTTTTCTAACTGGTTTATTTCTGTGTTTTATCAGTGGCTGAATGTTCTACCACCACTGATACTAGATGTATTAATCCATAATTTACTCAACATATGTCATTTCTGCCCTCATGGAGTTTGTGTCTGGTGATTTTTTCCAGGAATTTTCTACTTAAATAAGTGGCACAGGGAATTATTTTAAGGACAGTAAACAGTTCCTAAATAATAATTTGAAAAGCCAGATGAGAAGCTAAGCAGCTTATGTTTTTCATCCTGTATGTCTTAGATCTTTTAGGACACCTTCAGTGTCTTCAGAAGTATGTGCTAAATTGTTATTCTCAACATCACAAGTTCTGAAAGACACAAAGGATACCAAGAGTTGTCTCTATTTTACAAGCTATAGAAGTATTTGAGAAGAGAAACCTTAAAAAAGTAAATGAAAATATGACAATTTGCTAGTAAGGATTGGGCAAGCTATGTTTCAACTGGAACTAAATATAGTTACAGCAGTTATAATTTTAATCCTCAATTTATTTATCTGAAAGATAGGGTTAACAATATACCAACTTCCATATAGCCTTTGAGTATTAAATAAAATATCCATACAAAATGCTTATTATAGTGTCTATCTAGTGGTAAGTACTCCAAGAAAGTTATGTACTACTGGTCTACAATCACCACCACTCTGATCACTATCCAACAAATGGAATTGAAGAGTAGCTTCAAACAGAGTATAATATAGAATTAAGGAAATCAGTAATAACCTAGATGCCCATTTTGCACTTTTATGTGCTGGTTGATTGCTTTCCATCCTAAGTCACTCAAGCAATTCTGATTTCTATAAAATTGTTATACCAGGCATCCTATAATTTTTATAATCTTGACTGATGGTTTAATGGGGTTAACAGGAAGAATCATGTCCCAAGCACACAAAATTTTACTAAAAATATCCCCATAAATATTTTCATATCCCCAATTCTGTGCTTCTTCTTTGTCACTAATGATTCTTTCTCCTCCTACTTTACCCTGTGTCCACACTGTGTGCTTCCCTCTTCATATCTGTGTGGAACAATCTTGCTCTGGACACAAATTTGAATATGATACTCATCTGAATTTTCTGTCCAGCAATCTATTTTATAATCAGCAGAATGTTCTCAGCTTAAAAGAAACTTATGTTGTTAACTCTGGTTATTAAGTATTACACGAAAATAGAATTGATGGTATTTTCGTTAAGATAATTTCTAAGCCAAGAGGATACAATTTTCTCCATATCATTGTACCAAATACAATAAATTTAAAAAGGAGTTGATCAGTTGTGGTGACTGCCATTTAGTAGTTTTCAACTGAGAAAATGCTATTGAATTTGGTGAGGAGATAGCTGATCTTTGGCAAAATAATTTCAGCAATAATCCTGGAGCTGAAAAACCATGTCATGTCATTCCTTCAGCGAAAAAAAATGTGTCTTTACTGCTTCCAAATATATGTGATTATATTCCAATTTTAGAACCAAAAAGGAAAATGGTTAAGGAATGAACAGATGGTAATTAAATGGAGACAGGAGCCAAAATTACTCTCTCAAAAAGTTTATTAGTGAGGAAAAATAGTGGACCAAAGATTGTGCAATATCAAGGAATAGCTATTGTTTTTTAAAGAAAGATGAATAGAAATGATTATATTGAAGATGAGAAAGAGAACTGTGAAATGGAAAGCAAAAGGGAAAAAACTGGAAAATATTTCTTATATTTATCTAGAAGGAAAAACACAAGAAAGGATAAATGTGTGGAGAAACTTCGGGGATGGTACAAATGGTGGAGTTATGGAGAAATATTGAGGTGTCAAGAGAGCTGAAAGAAATTGGACCAAGTTTTCTACTTTTTCCAGACCTTAAAGGGAGTGGGGGAAACTTTTTTAAAAATTTGGTGTGAAGAATAAAATCTAGTGTGAAGGAAGTTATATTGGTTGCTCTTGGTGCTCCATCAGCATCCCTTTACTGGTAGTGTACCCAACCCTGACTACTAACTTCTCACAGCTGTACCCCCTTTAGAATATGACCACCCTCAGCTGGAGACCCCAGTCAGACATTGACAGAGAAGTACAAAAACACCAACTGCCTTGACTCAAGGTGGGACCATGTCAATGGGTGTAATTCATGATCCAGAGCTTTGCAGTGGAACAGAATAGGCTCCAGGTGGAACACATTCCTCCTTGCATTTTCTCCACATGCCCTAGCTTGCTTCCTCATGACCTTACTCCTCAGGGCATTAAATTTAATAAACCACTGGGACAAGAATCCCCATATCTGGCCTAGCTTTAGGGGAAAGGAATGCATAAAAGAATCAGGGAACTCCAGAGAGGGTTTGATGGATGTCAAGCAAGCTAATTTGTGGTGGAGTCTATGAGAGTATCATGGTGGTTGGATTTTTGCTCATTTTACCTTATTTTTTAGCTGTCCTCAGCAGTCACAAATGGAAGAACTAGAAGCAGCCAGTAGGTTGATAGAGTAAAATGAAAAGTAATTGGTGGTTCTAGAGAAGGAAACTCTGAAAAAATCTGACGATGAGATCTAAATTAGGAGGGGATACGTAAAATCCAACGGTAGAGCTATTACGTAAGGGTGATAAAATGAGAAAGCAGAAACTCTTTCCTTCACATCAGTTATATTTGCTCTTTGCCTTTACCTGTGGGTTCTCTATAGTTCTTTAGACTCTGACCTCACCTTCAGATGATCCTGGATGGCCCAGAGAAGCAAGGTCATCCCTTTGGGATATGACAGTCTCAGTTGTCTTTGACAAATTTAAGGAACATCCCTTACCCCAGGAAAGATGAAGTTGCATGTTACATGATGTTGTAAATATATTGTAAAACATCTGGCAGTTAACTGGGCCAGTTACCAGAACATAAGAAAAGAGCAACATCAATTCTTGCTTATTCTTTTTTCTTGCCTATTATATTAAAAGTTTGATGATTGAACTAATATCCTTCCATTGGGTTGAGTTCCTTAGACACTCCAGTGGACTCCACCCAAAGTATAGGTTATTTAAAAATATATTCTGCCCACTCTCTCAGCTCTCAAGTCAGGGCTTTTTTAGGAGAAAAAAATGGATTGGATTTGACTGAGGAATAATAGTACTTCCAAAAACTTTTGTCAAAATGAGGTCCATTTTCTCATATCTCAATATCTGTATAAAGATCATTTTCCTTTTATTGTTAAGAACACAGATGCATAAGATTATACACTGTGGTATGGAAATTCTGAAAGCATATTAGATTAGAAATATGGATCACAAGGTTTTAGTCTCAGCCTAGAAGGGTTCTCGTTCAGTGACGAGGACATCGTCATAACTGTTGAGCATTGCTCATTCATCTGCTATAGTCAGTGTAAATAAAAGATAGAGATGTGTAGTTCCTATTGAATTATGTTTCTCATTGTGATTTTTTGATTGATATAAAACTGAGTAACAAGTATTTATCATAAAACACAATTGCAGTCTTCTCTTTTTTAATGTACTTCTGTAGGTACACATTTTACTTACTGCATTCAGGAAATAAAGGCTTTCATTTTTACTCCAAGGGCTGGATCATACTGTTTGGTAGATTTTTTTTCTTATAAATAGGAACTCTGTTGCTAAAATGATATCAAACAGCCATGGAACAAAAAAAATTAACATTTGGAGACAAAAAAGGAAGTGATGTAGAAATGTTTTTTATTTGTTTTACAAATGCTTACATCTAGGAATTCAAAAGAGCTTGAGAAATGTGAGACACAAAATTGTGTCCTCCAAATTTACATGACAGAATGAATATCCATTGTAGGATCCATTAAGAAAATGTCAAAAACGTAGAATGTATTGGGGCACCTGGTGTCTCAGTGAGTTAAAGCCTCTGCTTTCGGCTCAGGTCATGGTCCCAGGGTCCTGGGATCGAGCCCCACATTGGGCTCTCTGCTCAGTGGGGAGCCTGCTTCTCTTTCTGCCTGCCTCTCTGCCTACTTGTGATATCTGTCTGTCAAATAAATAAATAAAATCTAAAAAGAAATAAAAGGTAGAATGTGTTTAAATGATCCCAAAGAGAATTCTACCTTTCCACGTTTTGAATATGATGCAGTTTTGGTAAGAATAAAAAGTTAAGTTCATTCAAATTATACCAGGTAGAGTGAAGCAAACAAAGAGATTGAGGAGAACATTATTGTCCTTGATGCATTGATGCGCTAACTCAGGAAGACAAAGAGTCAAATAATAAATGCTACATTTTGAGTGTATGTAATTAACACTACAGAAACAGAGGAAGAGGACTTCATGGGACTAGAATAGTCAGCAAGCCTTCAGAAAAGAATTTCATTATTTTAGGGTTGTTAAGGAGCATGACTTTGTTGGATGAAATGGAAAACATTAGATAAATACACTGCCATCAGGACTGAAAATGATGGGACACCTGGGTGTCTCAGTAAGTTAAGTGGCTACCATTGGCTCATTCAGCTCAGGTCATGATTCCAGGGTCCTGTGATTGAGCCTCATGTTGGGCTCCCCACGCAGCAGTGAGTCTGTTTTTTCCCACTTCCTCTGCCCCTTGGTCTGCTTGTGCTTTCTGTCTCTCAAACAAGTAAATAAATAAAGTCTTTAAAAAAAAAAAAGGATTGTAAAAGGAGGTATAAATAAAGAAAGACTTCACTTTAGAACTTCATTCTAAAGGTTAGGATTTCACAGAGGACAACAGCTGCCACCATGTATCCCTTAATGTGTACATGACTAGTGTTACTGTTACCTGTTTTAATCCTCATAATACACTTATTATTACTCCCACTTTTCAGGTGGAGAAACAGAGGCTCAGAAAGTGTTTGAGTTGTTTTAGATCTCACAGCTAAGAAGAGATAAAGCCAGCATTTCATTCTAAGTCTTTCTGGCTCCAATCCTATTTATTTTTTATTCTATGGTTCCTCTTTGAAGATTTTTTTAGCTTTTATTTCTTAATTATTTTTATTAACATATAATGTATTATTTGCCCCAGGGATACAGGTCTGTGAATTGTCAGGCTTACACACTTCCCAGCACTCACCATAGCACATACCCTCCCCAATGTCCATAACCCCACCACCACCCTCTCCATACCCCTCTCCCCACCAAGCAACCCTCAGTCTGTTTTGTAAGATTAAGAGTCTCTTATGGTTTGTCTCCCTCCTGATCCCATCTTGTTTCATTTTTTCTTTCCCTACCTCCCAAACCCCCCACTCTGCCTCTCAAATTCCTCAAATCAGGGAGATTGTATGATATTGTCTTTCTCTGATTTATTTCACTCAGCATAATATGCTCTAGTTCCACCCACATCGTTGCAAATGGCAAGATTTGATTTCTTTTGATGGCTACATAGTATTACATTATACATAAATACATATGTGTGTGTGTGTGAATATATGTACATATATATATATATCTCACATATACCACATATCTTTTATCCACTCATCTGTTGATGGACATCTAGGTTATTCCCATAGTTTGGCTATTGTGGTCATTGCAGCTATAAACATTTGGGAGCATGTACCCCTTTGGGTTGCCGTTATCTTTAGGGAAATACCCAGTAGTGTGATTGCTGGGTCATAGGGTAGCTCTATTTGCAACTTTTTGAGGAACCTCCATGCTGTTTTCCAGAGTGGCTGCACCAGCTTGCATTACCACCAACAGTGTAGGAGGGTTCCCCTTGCTCTGCATCCTCTCCAACATCTGTCATTTCCAAACTTGTTAATTTTAGCCATTCTGACTGTTGTGAGGTGGTATCTCATTGTGGCTTTGATTTGTATTTCCCTGATGCCGAATGATGTTGAGCACTTTTTTATGACTCTGTTGGCCATCTGAATGTCTTCTTTGCAGAAATGTCTTTCATGTCCTCTGCCCATTTCTTGATTGGATTATTTGTTGTTTGGGTGTTGAGTTTGTTAAGTTCTTTATAGATTTTGGATATAGCCCTTTATCTGATATGTCATTTGTGAATATCTTCTCCCATTCTGTCAGTTGTCTTTTGGTTTTGTTGACTATTTCCTTTGCTGTGCAAAAGCTTTTGATCTTGATGAAGTCCCAATAGTTCATTTTTGCCTTTGCTTCCCTTGCCTTTGGTGATCTTTCTAGGAAGAAGATGGTGTGGCTGAGGTCGAAGAGGTTGCTGCCTGCGTTCTCAAGGATTTTGATGGATTCCTTTCTCACATTGAGGTCCTTCATCCATTTGGAGTCTATTTTCATGTGTGGTGTAAGGAAATGGTCCAATTTCATTTTTCTGCATGTGGCTGTCCAGTTTTCCCAACACCATTTGTTGAAGAGGCTGTCTTTTTTCCATTGGACATTCTTTCCTGCTTTGTCGAAGATTAGTTGACCATAGAGTTGAGGGTCTATTTCTGGGCTCTCTATTCTGTTCCATTGATCTATGTGTCTGTTTTTGTGCTGGTACCATACTCTTTTGATGATGACAGCTTTATAATAGAGCTTGAAGTCTGGAATTGTGATGCCACAAACTTTGGCTTTCTTTTTCAACATTCCTCTGGCTATTCGGGTTCTTTTCTGGTTCCATATAAATTTTAGGATTATTTGTTCCATTTCTTTGGGGAAAAAAGATGATTTTTGATAGAGATTGCGTTAAATGTGCAGGTTGCTTTAGGTAGCATAGACATTTTCATAATATTTGTTCTTCTAATCCATGAACATGGAACGCTTTTCCATTTGTTTGTGTCTTCCTCAGTTTCTTTCATGAAGACTTTGTAGTTTTCTGAGTACAGATTCTTTGCCTCTTTGGTTAGGTTTATTCCTAGGTATCTTATGGTTTGGGTGCAATTGTAAATGGGACTGACTCCTTAATTTCTCTTTCTTCTGTCTTATTATTGGTGTATAGAAATGCAACTGATTTTTGTGCATTAATTTTATATCCTGCCACTTGACTGAATTCCTGTATGAGTTCTAGCAGTTTTGGAGTGGAATCTTTTGGGTTTTCCACATAAAGTATCATATCATCTCCAAAAAGTGAGAGTTTGACTTCTTCTTTGACAATTTGGATGTCTTTTATTTCTTTTTGTTGTCTGATTGCTGAGGCTAGGGCTTCTAGTACTATGTTGAATAGCAGTGGTGATAGTAGACATCCATGCCATGTTCCTGAACTTAGGGGAAAAGCTCTCAATTCTTCCTCATTAAGAATGATATTCGCTGTGGGTTTTTCATAGATGGCTTTGATGATATTGAGGTATGTTCCCTCTGTACAGTCTCAAGAGTTTTGATCAAGAGAGGATGCTGTACTTTGTCAAATGCTTTTTCAGCATCTACTGAGAGTATCATATAGTTCTTGTTCTTTCTTTTATTAATGTATTGTATCACATTGATTGATTTGGGAATGTTGAACCAACCTTACAGCCCAAGAATAAACCCTACTTGGTCGTGGTGAATAATCCTTTTAATGTACGGTTGGGTCCTATTGGCTAGTATCTTGGTGAGTATTTTCACATCTGTGTTCATCAAGGATATTGGTCTCTAATTCTCCATTTTGGTGAGGTTTTTGTCCGGTTTTGGGACCAGGGTAATGCTGGTCTCATAAAATGAGTTTGGAAGTTTTCCTTCCATTTCTATTTTTGGAAGTTTCAGGAAAATAGGTATTAATTTTTCTTTAAATATTTGGTAGAATTCCCCTGGGAAGCCGTCTGGCCCCAGGCTCTTTTTTGTTGGGATATTTTTGATGACTGCTTCAATCTCCTTGCTGGTTATGGTTCTGTTCAGATTTTCTATTTCTTTTTGGTTCAGTTTTGGTGGTTTTTTTGTCTCTAGGAATGCATCCATTTCTTCCAGATTGTCAAATTTGCTGGCATATAGTTGCTCATTACATGTTCTTATAATTGTTTGTATTTGTTGGGTGTTGGTGGTGATCTGTCCTCTTTCATTCATGACTTTATTTGTGTCCTTTCTCTTTTCTTTTTGATAAGTCTGGCCAGGGGTTTATCAGTCTTATTAATTCTTTCAAAGAACCAGCTCTTAGTTTCGTTGATCTGTTTTACTGTTCTTTTGGTTTCTATTTCATTGATTTCTGCCCTGATCTTTATGATTTCTCTTCTCCTGCTGGGTTTGGGCTTTCTCCAGCTCCTTTAGGTGTAGGGTTAGGTTGTGTATTTGAGACCTTTCTTGTTTCTTGAGAAAAGCTTGTATCAATATATACTTTCCTCTCAGGACCTCCTTTGATGTGACTCACAGATTTCAAACAGTTGTGTTTTCATTTTCATTTGCTTCCATGAATTTTTAAAATTCTTCTTTAATTTCCTCAATGACCCATTCATTCTTTAGTAGGAGACACTTTAGTAGCCTCCATGTATTTGGGTTCTTTCCAACTTTCCTCTTGTGATTGAGTTCTAGTTTCAGAGCATTGTGGTTTGAAAATAGGCAGGGAATGATCCCAATATTTTGGTATCAGTTGAGACTTTATTTGTGACCCAGGATGTGATCTATTCTGGAGAATGTCCCATGTGCACTAGAGAAGAATGTATATTCTGTTGCTTTGGGATGGAGTGTTCTGAGTATATCTGTGATGTCCATCTGGTCCAGTGTGTCATTTAAGGCCTTTATTTCCTTGTTGATCTTTTGCTTGGATTATCTATTTTAGTGAGGAGGCTGTTAAAATCCCTGACTATTATTGTTTTATTGTTGATGTGTTTCCTTGATTTTATTATTAATTGGTTTATGTAGTTGGCTGCTCCGTGTTAGGAGCATAGATATTTAAAATTGTTAGATCTTCTTGTTGGACAGACCCTTTAAGTATGATATAGTGTCCTTTCTCATCTCTTACATTTTTTTTAAGATTTTATTTATTTATTTGTTAGAGAGAGAGAGAGCATGAGCACAGGCAGACAGAATGGCAGGCAGAGACAGAGGGAGAAGCAGGCTCCCTGCTGAGCAAGGATCCCGATGTGGGACTTGATCCCAGGATGCTGGGACCATGATCCGAGCTGAAGGAAGCCGCTCAACCAACTGAGCCACCCATCTTATGAGCGTCACATCTCATCTCTTATTATAGTCTTTGACTTAAAATCTAATTTACCTGATATAAGGATTACCACCCCAGCTTTTTTTTTTTGATGGCCATTGGCATGGTAAATTGTTTTCCACCCCTTCACTTTATATCTGGAGGTGTCTTTAGGTCTAAAATGAGTCTCTTATAGACAACATATTGATGGGTTTTGGTTTTTTATCCATTCTGATGCCCTATGTCTTTTGATTGGGGCATTTAGCCCATTTACATTCAAGGTAACTATTGAAAGATATGAATTTAGTGTAATTGTATTGCCTGTAAGGTGACTGTTACTGTATATTGTCTCTATTCCTTTCTGGTCTACTACTTTTAGGCTCTCTCTTTGCTTCAAGGACCCCTTTCAATACTTCTTATAGTGCGTGTTTGGTGTTTGCAAATTCTTTTAATTTTTATTTGTTTGGCAGCTTTTTATCTTTCCTTCTATTTTCAATGATAGCCTAGTTGGATATAGTATTCTTGACTACATGTTTTTCTCATGTTTTTAGTGTTCTGAATGTATCAAGACAGTCCTTTCTGGCCTGCCAGATCTCTGTGGATAAGTCTGCTGCCAATCTAATACTTCTAGCATTGTATGTTACAGACTTCTTGTCTGGAGCTGCTTTCAGAATGTTCTCTTTGTCATTAAGACCTGTCAGTTTCACTCTTAGATGATGGGATGTGGACCTATTTTTTTTTTTTTTTTGAGGGGGTTCTCTGTGCCTCCTGGATGTTTTTGATGTTTGTTCCCTTTGCCATATTAGGGAAGTTTTCTACTATAATTCACTCTAATATACCTTCTACCCCTCTCTCACGTCCTTCTCCTGGAATCCCAATTATTCTAATATTGTTTCATCTTATGGTATCACTTTTCTCTCAAATTCTCCCTTCATTGTCCAGTAGTTGCTTGTCTCTCTTTTCCTCAGCATCTTTATTCTCTGTCATTTGGTCTTCTATATTACTAATTCTCTCTTCTGTCTCACTTACCCTAGCAGTAAGAGCCTCCATTTTTTAATTGTACCTCATTTATAGCTTTTTTTACTCTAACTTATTTAGATTTTTATTCTTTTATTTCTCCATAAAGGGATTTTATTTCTCCACAAATGGTTTCTCTAATATCTTCCATGCCTTTTTTGAGCCCAGCCAGCACCTTGAGAATCATCGTTCTGAACTCTAGTTCTGACATATTACCAATGTCCATATTGATTAGGTTCCCTAGCCATTGGTACTGCCTCTTATTTTTTTGTGTGGTAAGTTTGTCCGTCTTGTCATTTTATCCAGATAAGAATATATGGATGAGAGAAAAAATACTAAAAGGGTGGCAGAGACCCCAGAAAAATGTATGCTAACCATGTCAGAAGAGATCCAAAACTGGGGCAGAAGAAAGAGGGAAAAAAAAAAGAAAAAGAAAAAGAAAAAAATTTATATATATATATCTATTTATATATACATATAAATTATATAATTTATATTTTAATATTTTTATTATACATCATTATATTAATTATATATAATATATGTAATTTATATTTGTATATAAATATATATAATTTATATTTTATATATAAATATTTTATATATAAATTATATGTATACATATATTTTATGTATACATATACATATATTTTCTTTCTTTAAAATTTTGGGAGGTAAAAAT
>PISX010022991.1:0-30641 GCA_004024625.1 Mellivora capensis
GCACGCATTGCATGGAGCACTGGGTGTGGTGTAAAACTATGAACTCTGTAACGCTGAAAAGAAATTAAAAAAATAAAATAAAATAAAATAAAATAAATAAATAAATACTAATACTAAATATTAAATAAATACTATATAAATATAGTATATTTTTATTTGCTTACTTGTTTCCTGCTTTCTCCTCTGGTGTGTAATCACTACTCGGTCAGAGTACTTCTTGCCCTGACAAACAATGGGTGGTCAAAATATTTTTAAACAAAAATGGCAACTTGTGATGCTCTAATTATCTTTTTTGTTTCTGTCTATTCTATTCCTCAACTTGTTCATGGAGTTGATGTTATTCATTTTTGTATTTCATTAATAGAATTTTATTTTATTCTTTTTTGAAAAAAAAAGTCATTTTATCCTATTTGGTTTTTATGCTTTGTTTGCATTTCTTTTTTAACTCTGAATATTTTAAATACCTTATTTAATTCACTAAATAAATACTTATTTTATTCACTTTTTAAGTTTCTTAAGATTTTATTTATTTATATATTTTGCCATAAAGAGTCAGCACAAGTGGGAGAAGCAGGCTCTCCCCTGAGCAAGGAACCTGATTCAGCACTTGATCCCAAAAACCCTGGGATCATGACCTGAGCCTAAAGCAGATGCCCAACTGACTGAGCCACCCAGCCATCCCTAGATCACTTATTTTAAACCCAATTTTAATTTAATTTGTTAATCCTCTTGGTTTACAACTATCTTTATTTTTTAATTGAAGAGGAAAGTGTAATATTCCATCAAAATGAGGTAGACAGATAGCGGTATTCTGTTACATTTAAGGAAGGTGGAGAAGTTAATCAATAACCACAGTAGGAAATAGGAAGCAGAGCCTACTTGGTTAATCTGAGTAAAACACATTTCTAGCAATGCTATTCACATACTTGTCTGGATTTATTTCAGGGACAATGGTAATAATGAATTTGGTCTCTAAAGTATAAAGATGAAAAGATTGATTCATGTTGGGCATTTACTGTATATGAGTGTATATGTGTGTGTGTGTGTGTGTGTTCCTGTGTATTGCAGATGTATAGACAGGCTGATTAGGTGAGCATATAGAAGATATCATTATTTGAATTAGTTGAAGATATTGACCGCAGTATCTTAGCTGAACAGGTAATTAGATAAAAGGAGGAGGAACGTGTTAGTTGGAGGAAATGATGTAAGTTTAAATACAGAAGGTTTGGATATTTTTAAAAAACTATTGTGGTAACAGTAAAGAGGTAAGAAAAGTAGAAAATTTGGAGGGCATAATACAGGAATGAACACAGTAATATTTTAGAAGTAGACCTATTTCAAGTGATGTTAAATTTTAGTGTTCAAGACAGTGGGAAGCTGGAGTGGGAAGTAGAAGAACACCACTAGGAATGAGGTTGTTAAGAAAATAAAAGATTCTAAAGAAGATGTTAATTATAGAATGAAAGACAGTGCTGTGAATGAGAAACAATGTCCTCAAAGAATGAGAAAAGTTCAGTAATTAGTCAGAAGGTCATAACACAATACAAAATAGAAGCTAGCATGAGGGGTAGCAGGAGCAAGATTTTTACATGAGGATAAAATATCTTTCAAATGAAGTAATTTCTTAGGCAGAAGGGAACATGGGGATGGGGCTTTGGTTAAAGTATAGTTTTTGACATAAATATCCATAATTTATTAGGCTTAAGAGGCATATTCATCAGAATAGGTAGAAATGTGGGTGGAAAAAATAAATCCCCCAAAAGGTTTTTATTTTGTCCTCATGTTAGGTAGAACTTGGAGGACAATACTCTGATCCATAATTTAGGCAGAGACGCAGACTGGCAGAAGTGTTACTCTCTAGTGGCTGGATGATCTAAAGAGACCTCTTCCACTTCCACATAAGCAGAAGGAGAGAGAAAGGCAAAGAACCAAAAGTGACACATGTCACTTATTGTCCGAACCCACTGGCCAGAACAAGTCACATGCACCTAAGTAAAAGGATTCTGGGAAAATATGGGGAAGCAGCAAGTATCTTCCAATAAAGGATAGTCGAAATCAACTAAAGGAGAGACCTGAGAATACAGTGAAATAAGTTTGTTTATCTACAGAAATGTTTTCGAGAACCAAAATATTCAAATTATATTTAGCTACTATTATCTGGAAAAACAACCACATGCATAAACTTCTCAATATACACACACATGACAAAAATGTAGATTAATCTTACTATTTCTCATTCGTTTTTTCCTTCTGTAACTGTATTGGTTACTGGTTTGTTTCTGAAAGCATGTGTTTTGGTTTGATCAGCTAACCAAGAACAGATGCTAATGAAAGAAAATACTAGGTTACAGCTTTAGCTGTAATATTGAAGGATGTATGGACAGCCATACCTATCCCTTTGTTTTACTTCCTGAATAAGTAATGTTGTATTAATTTATTTGGATCGACCCTTGAAAACCAATTTCACTCAGGCTTGATCCACCAAACAGCTGTCTACTTCAGAATACAGTTATGAGACACATACTTTTATATTGGATAAGAAAAAAATATAATAAAATTGTCAAAGTATATTGGGAAAAAAAAGATTTGTTCAAGATATTGACCTTTTGATTTCTGAATCAGACTTGGTTACTGAAAGAACAAAAATAAGATTTTAGGACACACAAGTATAATACCCAAGATGAGTAAAGCGAATTGATTCCAAACTGAGTAAAAGCAAGAAAGGGAGCAAGCCAGCGAGGGAAAATGTTAGCAACTTTAGCTGGAGAAGTTATTTTATTTTATGTTATTTTATTTTGTTTTGTTCTGTTTTATTTTATTTACCTTATTACCTGGGTTATAGAGTTGCTTAATACTCAAAACTTGCAATTTAAATTTTGTTTTTGGTTTGTATAAAGGAAAGTTTCCCATGTACGAGGAGTTGAGTTTTCATAGTGGTTGGGAGATATTAAAGTAAGCTGATTTGTCTTCTTATAAAATGCCTCCTCTTGAAAGGTAGGAATTGCTTGCTGTGAATGACTTTCAAATATCATCCTTTAGTTATCCCCCAAGAAAATACTTTCTTTTCACCTACCAAATGTTCTGCCCTATTTTTCTCATTATTTTTTCAAAGTCATTCATCATTGTTTCAAATGGGAACTGTCACTATTTCCCAGAATTACTTGAACAGCTGACCTGGACTTTTATATCTCCATATAATTAAATCTTTAAATTGTAATATCACTGTTTGAAGATTACTGATAATCTTGCTGAAAATGTATCTATGTTAAACCTAAACATAGTCTGTTTTCCTGAATTATTCTTTGAATGCCATTTTAAATCACTTCAGGTGCTGTCAATAGTTTATTGCAAAAAGGATGACATTTCAATAGTAGGCTTCTTTTGAAACTGAAGAGTTTTCCTTAGGGATGACTTCCCTTATGTTGTGGTTGGACGTCTCAATAAAGGTGACTTTATTTCACATCTTCAAAAATACAAAACAAAACAAAAAAAAGGAAAGTCAGTTTTTCTAGAAGAAATAAATGAATTTTATCTAGTAGTACCTGAACACAAAGACCCTTCAACAAACAGGGCATGAATTTTTAATTCCTCCATTGATATGCAAGCAGCACATAGTAGACAGAAACAGATTTTCCCATATCTTCCCTGTATCTTCCCTATACTTCTCTTTAAAGTTTGACTTATTCAGTTTTTTTATTTTTTTATTTTTACCCTTTATTCCTTGGACCCTGAGGTCTACATCAGATCTTTCACCAGATTTTTTTTTTAATTCAGTAACTATTAGAAAGAAACATAGTTGTCAAGTCAGTTTGACATCCTATAGCTACTATTGTCCTTCATATTCCAGTTATCATGTGGTCCTCCCCTTCAAAGCTGGACTTCTTGAACCCCTTCTTCACAACATAGGAACAGTATGACATTCTGGGTGCTTGCATCTGTTTTCTTTTGATAAGGAAAGAAAGACCAAAAACATTTCATTGCGCTAAGAAAAGCATCACATTGTTTCTGGTATAGTTGAGGAGATAAATGTAATGTGTTGTCATGGATAGGAATTCTATAAATTTTCTTCTTAAATTCTTAGAAAATAGTGTATAGCTTAGAGTGGGTGTTTTGTATAGCCACACATCTCAGCACTAGTACTTCTAGTACTTGCTGTCTGAAGACATGTTTCTGGGTTTTAAGATGGCTCAGTTAACTCTTGCATAGCCCCTGAATAAAGGGGAAAGGATTATAGTCAGGTAAATTCCTATTACAAATAATTTTAAAATTTTAATTGAATTTTATTTTCTATAAACTGCAAAAATATGTAATACAATATTAGATAGAATCCTCCTTTTCATAAATTCAGGTTAGGCAAGTAATTCTGTGTGATGCAAGTAATGATCTAAATAAGGACAGCTGAAAAGTGTATAAATAAGACTTGCAATTAAGTTCATACTTAAGTTGACGGTATGCAATATTAGTAACTCACATGTGCTCATTCTGCTAGCATTTTATTAGTTAGTATTGGTATTTTTCATGTCAAAATGAATATATGTATATATACTTGTTATTTTTTGAAAGCAAGATGACACAAAAATTTTAAGAGAATAAAAATTGAAAGTATGTATTCTCTATAAGCAAATTTTCTCTAACAACTGGGTATGCATATTTTAAGGTTGAACAGATGTGCTCAATTCTTCTCTATAAGTAGAATAATTCTGATATTACATGTAGATATTAGAGAATTTAGTCATTATATTTAATTCTGAAAAGGAAAAAAGAAACTACCTTTGTTGTGTGCTTTAACTTTCCTTTTTTTTAAAAGATTTTATTTATTTCACAGAGAGAGAGAGATCACAAGCAGGCAGAGAGACAGGCAGAGAGAGAGGAGGAAGCAGGCACCCTACTGAGCAGAGAACTCGATGAGGGGCTTGATACCAGGACCCTGGGATCATGACCTGAGCCAAAGGCAGAGGCTTAACCCACTGAGTCACCCAGGCACCCCTAACTTTCCTTTTAATGATGTTTAGTGATATTAAGAAGCTTTTCAAATTTGTATTTAATTTTCTATTAATTTCCTGTGTAGCTATTACTCATTTCTTTGGATTGATGTATTTAGTTATATGAGTTTTATAATATGAATTCTTTTTTCATAAAGTAAGTGTTATGATTATGTGTGCCTTATATACATGCTTTATATATGATATTATATACTTATATTTAAAATATGTAAATATCTATGCATCATATATATGTATATGTATGTATGTATAATCTTTAATCATATACTAAGCCTTCAAATTCAATTATGCTGTCTTTGGTTATTCTGACATTTTATTTTCATAGAAAACATTTTCTGTCACTTTTTTATAGTTTTAGAATTATATGACACAGAGAAAGCCTTGCCCATATGAAGAAAATAGAGATAAATTTCATTGTAATAGACCAATGTATTATAACTACCCTTCAGACCATCTGACTCTAGCCTTTCTTTGCCTTTAAACTAATTTCCAAAACTTCATTGTCTACAAAGAGCACTCCTTTTTGGGTTATCCAATTCTAGCACTGTTTCCTTGTTTTTGAGCTATGTTCCAACTCTGCATAAATATGCCTGCTCTTTGATGGGTAGTTTGGTTTTGTGGTTTGACTATTTGGTGGTCTCTGGAAATGGATTAAAGATTTATAAAGAGGTCTGCTGCGTGACAAGTGACAATGGATCTGGTTTGTTAGCATATTTTTCTATTTGTTTGTTTATTGTTCTATTTTGATTTTAAAACAATTAAGAATTTGTGCCCACCAAGAAGGAAAACACCATATTCAGAGCTAAACTAGTGAATTTTTGTGTTTCTTCATTTATCTTTATTTATTCCTCTATTTAATCTTTACCCATGGCTGAAATTTTAGAATTGATACCAGAAACTCTTTCTGGTCTAGGTTTGTAGTTTAAATGTTTCATAAAGACCTTTAACTTTCATTGTATGACCATTTAATATTTTCTTATCTCCAAATGGTGTTTATAAATTATGTTGTATAGTCTCCAAAATTAAAGGAGGTCTGTCTGATCAGCATATAGAGATAAATGTTATTATAAATTGTAAATTCCTAAGAGTACCACAAAATAAGGAAATTTTACTTCTAATGTGTTTATAAATAAATGTATGTTTACAGAAACTAAGTGAAATTATTTTGGAATTGAAGTTCACAAAACATAGTAAATATTTGGCAAATAACACTAATATTTTCAGTTTAAGAAAAACATGTCTTCTCTGATTTGTCAATAGTAAAGGATAATAAAATCATATGTTTATATTCTACTTGGATATTTTATTCCTAACCTTATACAGGTTTGCTGATTAAATGGACCAGTACTGCTTTTAGTTAATATTTAAGGTTGTAAAGAATGTAAATTTGTGTTTAACCAAATTGAGTTATTATTCTGACAAGCGATTTCAATATTAATTATGTTTGTAGAGTGTCAGCTTAGATATCCTTTCCAAGATTTTAGCCAAGCATACTTTGGACTGATACTAAATTGTGTTAATTAATTGATATTTATTGGATACCTAGTCGTTTATATGCATGATAAAATACTGAAATATTACTAAGCCATGTTTCAAGTTTATATCCATTTAGTTTTTATTTTTCTATATTACAGAGAATTTCTATCTTTAGAACTTATTTTTTACACTACAGAGAATGTCGGCTAATGAACATGTTCATTTTTGCTCCTTTTAGAAGTTGTTTAAAGGATAGTTGTAGCTATAGAAACTTGTGTTTTGTGTATTCATGAGCCCTGTTGGTCTATTAAGGTGCTGGTGTGTGTCAGAGAGTTCACAATGATTCATTCTATAGTTTTCTTTGTGAAATAGAAGTTACTTTGAGTGAAAGTTATAATTAGTATACAGAAATGAGACTACTAAGAGCAATAATAGCAGAAGGGTCCAAGTTTGCATAGAAGATAATGAAATGGGTTTTGTTATTAAGGGAAAACCATACAGTTTTGTCCTAAAGCAAAATGTTCAGTCATTCCAGAATAAGAAAGACGAGAGTGAAGGACAAAACCTGAATGGTTACAGAAAGTTGTAGATTTGTGCAAAGGAATTGTATTTGTCTTAAGCTATCGTATGTTTGAATGAATATGAAAGGAAGCAATGAGATGTGTTAAAACTGTGCCATAATCAGGGCGCCTGCATGGCTGGATCCATTAAGCATCCGACTCTTGGTTTTGGCTCAGGTCATGATCTCAGGGTCCTGGGATCAAGTCCTGTATTGGGCTCCATGCTGAGTTCAGAATCTGCTGGAGTTTCTCTCTCCCTCTTCCTCTCCCTCTGCCCCTCTCCTCCATTTGCTCAGTGATCTCTCTCTCTTCCTTGTTCTAAAATAAATAAATAAATCTTAAAAACAAAAAATGTAGGGGTGCCTGGGTGGCTCTGTTGGTTAAGCATCTGCCTTTGTCTCAGGTCATGATCCAGGGTCTTGGTATTGAACCCCATGTTAGGCTCCCAGCTCAGCAAGGAGCCTGCTTCTCCCTCTGTCTCTGCCTGCAGTTCCCCCTGCTTGTGCTCAGTCTCTCTGTGTGTCAAGTAAATAAATAAAATCTTTAAGAAACAATTGCTGAAACTTCTAACCCATGATTCAATGAAACAAGGATGAATTACACAGGAATGAGTAAACTGATGAGGGGTAAGTGTAGTTCTTGTTTTATTTTGAGAATTGTCAATGTTGCCTTAACGTTCTGTTTTCTGGATTTATTAGGGAGCCCTCTTTCTTTCTTCTTAAGCTACCTATAACCTAAAATAATGTAATAATTTCTGACTTGATGAGTCAAAATAAATCATTTTAAAATAATATCTTATGTTCTCCTGCCTGACCCTCTCCCCTCAGGATTCAGAAACTCTTATTAAGTTTTACTTCTCACAGAAATTCAGTTATTTCTGTAGGTGCGGTGAGAAACCGTTCCCTTTTTTACTAGGACATAATTAGAAAAATTGGTTTAAACAACCAAGGATTTTCCTGGAATATCATATTCGAGAGTGATGCTCATTTGGTTAGACATGGCCATGTTAGGTCCATAATCATAGGAGCGAGACTGATACAAAGCGAAGGTCAAGCAAAGCTTTATTTCGTGCCAAGCATCGAGAATCAAACCAACAGGTCGGGGCCGCCTCTTACAGAGAAGGCGATCCCTCCCTGCCTTACAGACTAACTTTTATAGAGCAAAGGCCATGCGGTTGGGCTTGGCCACACACAGGTGGCCAATGAGATTGCAACACACAGAGAAAACTGCACAGTCATGCTAGGTCACACACGGGTGGCCAATTGAATTACAGTTCACCCCATAGTAGCTATTTGAACCAGCCTATCACCTTGGTTAGCATTGGCACCCAAAAGGTGGGGCCCACACTCCTTGGTAGCTAGGGAGACAGTATACATGCCCCGCTGATTGGCTGTCTCCACCTGGCTGCCCTGCCCTTGTATTTGGGCTTTGTTACCTGGGACTGGTTTCCCGGACTTGCTTTTAAGTAAGTTCCCCTGGGTGGTGGGGGGGCAGTGTCAGTTTAAGTTTTACTGCACAAACAACAAAATCACTGTTTAACTGGATGGAACCGCTCTGGCTAAATAGGCCCTTACAGCCAGAGATTTTCCAGAAACCAAGGCTAACTTTACAGAGCAAAGCTCACACAAGACATCTTGGAAAAGGGAACTGGTACCTGGCTTACAGGGTTCCTAGCCTTCTAGGTGACACAGCAAGATCACTTCTTGACAGGCTCAGGAACCTTAGGATATTTGGGGACTTTGAGAATTCACCTAACTGTATGGGCACAGCAAGTAAAACCTGGTAGAGAGAGTGTCTTGGCTTGGATTCTTAGCTGCACTATAACTTATAAGACATAAAGATAAAATCTTTATCTGTGATTCCTCATAAAACTTAAGGCAAAACAAACTGCAAAGGGCTCTGTGGCAGATTTACAGGCTCGCTACAGCTAAGTAAATACTCAGTGCAGATCTAATGAGAAAAGCCTTTCGTAATTAAGAATAATCTTTCTTTGAGACAGTTTATCATAGAATAAGGGAAAACCTTAGGGAACACATGTGTTCCAGCAAAACACTGACCTGTCCAGACCATACAAGGTCAGCCGTGTTCGAGCTATTTTACACCTGTTGTCTACATACGGCACACTTTGGGATCATCTAGTTCTCAAACTCTTCAGTGGTTTTGAGATATTTTACAACTCTGCATAAATATATCTTTTTTTTTTAATTCTCTTGAATCATTTATGTCTGCCTAGTCCATTCAGTGAATGACTTAACAATCTTTCAACACATGTTCATTTTTGCATCTTTATGACAATCATGATTTCACCTTTTCATGAAAGATGGCTTTAAACATAAATATTTTTCTAGTAGTGTGTCAGGATGTCTATTTCTTCCCAGAATTAATGTGCATGCATATTATCAGATAGGTATCTTTTTTTGTTTTGTTGTTGCTTATTTATGTTCTCGTGCATTTTGTTTTCTAAATATGCATAAGCCATAGTGTGTTAGGATGTCTATTTCTTTCCAAAATTAATGTGCATGCATATTATCAGATAGATATCCTTTTTTGTTTTGTTGTTGCTTGTTTATGTTCTTGTGGATTTTTTTCTAAATATACATAAGCCATTTATTGAATAGTCTATGATGTTCCACATTTTATCATTTTCCAAATACCCTAAGTACATTAATCTGCTTCTGGACCCTTTCTTCTACAGCATTCTGTTTCTATAATTATGCCCACCACCAGACTATTGGGGTGTGTGTGTTAGTTTGTGCTACGCTTTTTTTTTATTCCTACAAGTGTAGAGTAGTGTTTAATATGTGGCATCTTTAGTAATATATTACTTAAAATTTATCCTTCTTTTCAGAATGTTCTTATCTCTCCCCATGCACTTACCTAGAATCCACCAGGAAGATGTATTTAAAAAATACCATTAAATTTTTACAATGACTGACAAGAAAAAAGAAATTCAAGCTGTTTTGTTGCAATCCTCAGTGAAAGTCTCTAAATAGACAAAATGTATCAAGAAAATGGTAAGTTAGTTATTAGGCAAACTAAAACATATATTTTTGAAATTTGAATTGGAATTTATTTGTATGGAATTGAAATGCTTACGATGTTGACTATCAATATGTCAGGGTCTAATGCCTTTTTTTGTGTCCTTATATGCACTTAGTATAATACAAGGAAAAACAGATTTTTAATTTTTTAAAATATAAGCATAATTAACATAGAGTGTTATATTAGCTTCAGGTATACATTATAATAATTCAACAATTCTATACTTTCTCAGTGTTCACCAAGGTAATTGTACATATAGATCAGCAAGGAAGAAGTAAAACTTGCGCTATTTTTAGATGCTATGGTACTATATACAGAAAACCCTAAAGATTCCACCAAGAAACTACTGTAACCGGTAAGTGAATTCAATAAAATTATAGGATATAACATTAATGTAGACAACTCTCTTGAATTTCACACACTAATGATGAGGTAGCTGAAAGAGAAATTTAAAAACAGTCCCATTTACAATTGCACCAGGAAAAGGGAAATACCCAGGAATAAACCTAACCAAGGAGGTGAAAGAGCTCTTTTCTGAAAACTATAAAATGTTGAACAAAGAAATTGAAGATGACACAAACATGTGAAAATATATTGCATGTTCATGGATTGGAAGGCCCAATATTGTTAAAATGTCCATACTTCCTGAAACAACCCATAAATTTAGTGCCAACATTATCAAAATGCCAACAATGTTTTTCACAGAACAAGGACAAATAAAACTAAAATTTGTATGGAACCACAAAAGACCCCAAAGAGCCAAAGCAATCTTGACAAAGAAGAGCAAAGTTGGATCTATCACAGTTCCAGGTTTCAAGATATGCTACAGAGCTGTGGCTAGGAGTTCTAGTACTTTCTCATAACCAGCATCTCTAGGAACTGCCTGCACCACTTTTTTCTTTGATATGAATAGGGAATGCATTCATATGGCATTGATACGCTAATGGAATATTGAAGAGTTAATGATTTATATTGTGAGATATTTCACCCCAATGTAGTCTAACTAATGATGATGTGATTATTACTTTTTTGTTTGAACATTTATATTTTTATGGCTGGCCCTGTGTTGCCAGAGAGTTGAAATTCCTTCTTGAAGTAAAAGGAACTCTCTGGCACACAAGGGTTTAGTCTTCAGCTGTGTGGTGTGTTAAGAAATGAATTTGTCAAATCTCTTCACTTTGCCCCATGCCTGCTCTTGATCTTTAGAAATACATGTATTTCAAAAATAATGGAATGGACCTTTTGTTCACTGTGCAGATTGTCATCCATATATGTTAAAATTTTAACCTGGATCTCTTCTTTATGGTTCTAATAGAAGCTATAATGTGTGTGGATTCTTGTCACTCAATCTGTTATGTTGGAACATCAAATTTTGATATCCTGTAGCTTATTACTCATTTGAGCACATATACACAATTTTGTCTCACACAATGTGTGTGGGAAGGTAGCTAGATATTCAAAACTATGACTCAGATGTGCAAAGAGAGTTGGACTGCTTCCACCTTCCCCATGGCAACAACATACTAGCAGGGTGTACCTGGAGGCTTCCTTCTCATCACTATAAACCCCTCACACTTCCCTGCCTGCCTTTGACTCTCTGCCAAAGGCAAGTGATTGGTGGCTGACTTCCTTGCCAGAGTAAGGGAATATCCTCTTGTCTTTTCTTTGGGGTCATCTTTGCAGATTTCCACAATAGCTTGATGACTGTGTTGCTGCTCTCATGTTGGCATAGAACACCCTCAATGGGATTCTCCTCAGTGTTCCAAATTGGACACAAAGATCCAGCTCCTCCTGCTTTCTGCTTCCCCCTCAACTTGTCTGAAATTTCTAGCATCTCACTCTTCCTTGGCCTTGAGTGCCATATTAAGAACCAATCAATACCTTAACCTGAATCTTACCTGTTCTGGATCTCTCCACCTCCTGCTTAAATGTTATATGAAAATGTTTTTCATAGAATTTAAGGAAGACTGCTTTGATTCACCCTGCATCCTACTACCCCCCATTTGATTGTGTGTGTTTGCCAACTGCTTTATTTTGAGCTTTCTGCAAGAGACAAGACTTCTAATAAATTTAGTACAAATAACAAAATGATGGTTGCCAGATGGAAGGAGGTGGAAGGATGGGCAAAATGAGTGAAGGAGAGTAGGAGGTATAGGCTTCTAGTTGTGGAATGAATAAGTCTCTGGAATAAAAGGTACAACATAGGGAATGTAGTCAGTAATATTATAATAGTGTTGTATGGTAACAAATGGTAGATACACTTGTGATAAACATAGCATAATGTATAGAGATGTTGAATCACTATGCTATACACCTGAAACTAATGTAACATTGTGTGTCAACTCTACTCAAATAAAAAAAAAAAGTAAAAAAAAATCATTTCTAACTTTTCCTTCAGTTGGGGATGTTTTATAGGAAAAATAATGTGATTAGATAACATTCTTTGACGAAGTATTATAAAAAAAAGTCAATGTCTAGCTAAAGGTTATTAAGCTCCTCATAAGACTAAAATTTAGCTTTCTGGGCAAACTCAGCTCAGCAGAGGGTCACTTAATCTCATTGAGCCTTTCAGAAATTGTTCAAACTTTTTTCTAAAAAGGATTGTTAATTCCATCAAATAACTAAGTTCTGCTCTAGCTGCCTCATCATGAGTTTAGACTTTTGTTTGTTTGTTTCTTTTTGAAATAAAATTTTTAAGCTCTGGCACGCTAGAGTGCATAACTGGACTTTTCCCCTAACCAATAAAAAACACACATATTTTTACTATGGATTTAAGAGAAATCTCTAATTTGATAACCGAAGTTAGGTAATGATTTGTTTTAGGTGGCATTCACCCTCCCCTTCATTTAATCAATAAATTTAAGTCTGTTGCCCTATACCTAATGGCAAAAAGGTTTAATTTAGAAATGGTGTGTAGGGATGGAGGAGGTATTCATTGAACAAGTGTGAAAACAAAATATTTCAGGTGATTTTTTTCCAGCTTTTTAAGATATAATTGGCATATAATACTGTATAAGTGAAGATGTATGATAGTTTGCTATAAATATAATTGAAAAACAATTACTATAAGGCTACTTTTTTGTTGTTTTTTGATGTGGTGGAGAAATTAAGACCCAATCTCTTAGCAACTTTCAAGTACACAGTTTAATAATACTAATTATTATCACTATGCTGCATATTAGATGCCCAGAACATATTATTCTTATAACTGAAAGTCCACATACTTTAACCAAAAACTTCCTATTCCCTCTACCACACACACAGGAGCTCCCTGCAGCCACCAATCTGTTTTTTGTTTTTATGTCTTCAACGTTATTAGAGTCTACATGTAAGTGAGATCATGAAGTTTTTTTCTTGCTCTGTCTGACTTATTTCACTCAGACTAATGTCCTTCAGTTTCATCTTTGTTGTCATAAATAGCAGGACTTCCTTCCTAGGACTGAGTTATGTATTATTTTCTGTAATCGTTGAACCAGTTTTCATTCCCACTAACATTTTATAAGGATTCTCTTTTCTCTGTATCTTAGCACTCACCCCTTGTCTCTTTGGTAATAACTATTCTAATGCATATGAAGAGATAATCTAACTGTGGCTCTGATCTACATTTTCCTAAAGAGTAGTGATGTTGAGTACCTTTTCATGTACCTACTGGCCATTTACATGTCCTCTTTGGAAAAATGTCTACCTAGGTCCTTTGGACTGGATTGTTGTTTTATTACTATTTGCTATTGAGTAGTATGAGTTCCTTGTATATTTTGAATATTACTCCTCATCAGAAACATAGTTTACAAATACTTTCTCCCATTCTATAGGTTGCTTTTTCATTTTGTGTATTGTTCCTTTTCTGTGAAGAAATTATTTAGTTTGATGTAATCCCACTTCTTGATTTTTGTTTTCCTTGCTTGTGCTTTTGGGGTCATATCCAAAAAATTATTGCCAAGAAAAATATCACAGGGCCTTTTTCCCACGTTTTCTTCTTGGAGGTTAGAGTTACAGTTTCTTTCTTTCTTTCTTTTTTTTGTTTTTGTTTTTGTTTTAAGATTTATTTATTTATTTGACACACAGAGAGAGAACGAGAGTGCACAAGCCAGGGGAGTGGCAGGCAGAGGGAGAAGCAGGCTCTCCACTAAGCATGATCAAGATGCCCAATGCAGGACTCAATCCCAAGGACCAAGGGATCATGACCTAAGCAGAAGGTGGCTACTTAACTGATTGAGCCACCTTAACCTCAATTTAAGTTTTGTGAGTGGTATAAGATAAGACTTCAGTTTTATTCTTTTGCATGTGAATAAAACTTCCAGCTTAGGAAAAATGCTTAATTTGCTAAAGAAATTATATTTTCCCCACTGAGTATTCTTGGCTTCCTTGCCAAGTATTAGTTGATTACATATGCCTGGGTTTATTTCTGGGCTCTTGATTCTGTTTTGTTGATCTGTGCATCTGCTTTTGTGTCAATATCATACTGTTTTGATTTCTAGAGCTTTGTAATATATAGTTGACCCTTGAGCATTGCAGGGGTTAGAGGTGCCTACCAACCCCTTTCAATAGAAAATTAATATAGAAATTTTAACCCCCTTGTGTCGCCTGGGTGGTTCAGTGGGTTAAGCCGCTGCCTTCAGCTCAGGTCATGATCTCGGGGTCCTGGGGTCAAGTCCCACATCGGGCTCTCGGCTCAGCGGGGAGCCTGCTTCCCTCTCTCTCTCTCTCTGCCTACTTGTGATCTCTCTCTGTCAAATAAATAAATAAAATCTTAAAAAAAAAAAAAAAGAAATTTTAACCCGCTCAAAACTTATCTACTAATAGCCTGTGGTTGACCAGAAGCCTTACTGATAACATAGTTAACACATATTTTGTATGTTATATAATTATATACTGTATTCCTACAATATGATAAACTGGAGAATAGAGAATGTTAAGGAAACCATAAGGAAGAGAAAATACATTTGCAGAACTGTACTTTATTTATCCAAAAAAAAATGCATATAAGTGGACACATGCAGTTCAAAGCTGAGTTTTTCAATTGTCAACTGTGCTTTGAAGTGTGATACCTCCAACTGTGTCCTTCTATCTCAAAACTGCTTCGGGTATTCTGGGTCTTTCTGGTTCCACACAATTTTAGAATTTTTTCTATTTCTGTGAAAAATAACATTAGAATTTTGATAGGGATTGCATTGAATCTATAGATCATTTTGTGTAGAATGGACACTCTAACAATATTTCTTCTTATACGTGAACTTAAGATATCTTACAATTTCTGTGTGTTTTTAACTTCTTGGTTAAATTAATTCTTAAGCATTTTATAGTTCCTGGTTCTCTTGTAAATGGGATTATTTTCTTTATTTCTTTTTCAGATAGTTCATTGTTAGTGTACAGAAATTCAACTAATTTTTCTATGTTGATTTTGTATCTGCAACTTTATAGAATTTGCTCATTATTTCTAACAGATTTCATTTGCTTGTTTGATGTGGTCTCTAAGGTTTTCTATGTACAAGATCATGTCACCTGCAAACATAGACTATTTTATTTCTTCCCTTCCAATTTGATGGCTTTTATTTCTTTTTCCTACCTAAGTGCTCTGGCTAGGACTTCTAGCATTATGTTGAATAAGCGTGGTGAAAGTGGGCACCATTTTCTTGTCTCTGATCTCAGAGGAAAAGTTTTCAACCTTTCACCATTGAGAATGATCTTAGCCATGCTATTTCTATATATGGCCTTCAAAATGTTGAGGTGCATGCCCTCTTTATCTAAATTATTAAGATATTTTATCATGAATGGATGTTGAATTTTTTCAAATGTCTTTTCTGCTCTGAAAATCTGAGACTCTGGCCATGCTCCTAGGTCAGTTTGGCTCCCTTTGCTCTGCAAAATTTCCTTTAGTCCAGCTGGAGTTACAGGCTGGTGGGGTCTAGTACATCAGTGCTACTGGCTAGATTCCACAATTGGGTGGGGCTAAAGCCTGGGCTCTTCAATCATCCCTGTTTGGGCCCGACCCTAAGCCGTGGCCCCAGCTGGATGGAACCACTGGTTTGACTCTTCTTTAGGCAGGGCCATGACATGGTCATGGACTGTGCTTCATGATCAGGTAGGCTCAAGGTATACTCCTTAACTGATTAGGGCTATAAGCTATAGCTTACAATTGGGCAGGGTCCCATGCTGTTCTCTGGTGCCAGGCAAGGCTGTATGCTGCTCTCCATGGGCAGTACCATAGGCTGGATTCTGAGGCTTCAAGAATCATTGCATGGGATCCTGGTCAAGTAGAGTCAAAGGTTATACTCCACAGGTGGGTGGGGTTCCTGGCTAAAATCTTTGTTCCAGAGGGTTTGTAAGTTGTGCTCCCCAGCTGCTTAGGGTCTCTGACCAGGCTTCATGGTCTGGTGGGGCTTGAAGTCATGTTCAGTAGATTGGCAGTACTGTTGATCTGCTTTGCTATCTGGGTGTAACTGTAGATTGGGCTCTACAGCCTATATGGCCCATTTGCTGAGGACCCAAATAAGGCAAAACTCTCAACCAAGCTCCTTAGTTCATTGAGATCATACAGTTGTCTTTGCAAATAAGCAGCCACTGGCTGGGATTTCTGCTTATGTGCCACCAGCACAAGAACACGGTCCACCAAGATCCACATACTCATTGCTATAAGCCACACCCCCTTCTTCATCTCTAACTGATCCCTGGGGTTCTAGTCCTGATTATTCCACCACTGGTATTTTTAAGGAGAGACCTTAGTGGGACTTCCAGGAAGTATCCTATAATGCTGGGGAAGCTAGCTATTCATCTTGGGCTCTCTGTCTTCCCCTGGAGAAAGCTAAGCCCTGGGGGCAGCCTCTCAGTGAGGCATCATGCAGGACTCAGGGAGAGCAATGAAATCAAAGAGAAACTACTTTTTTTGGTCTTCTTTTTCTCAATTTTTTGTGGTGCAAAGGAATACATCAGCCTCACTCTCAGGTACTGAGAATTTCACAGAGGTATATTTTCTCTGTTTTGGTATTGCTGTAAGAAAAACTTAAGTCGAAAACCACCTATCCTGCCATCTTGCTGAGGTCATTTCATTCAGGTGATTTCTCAAAACCTTCTCCCATGAAATTCAATATAATTACATTCATCAATAGACTATTTTAAAAAATCTTGTACTTTATCAGTTTTAATAAAGAAATATTTTTTCCAGAAACTTTGTGGCCAGGAGAAAACTTTGTCCAGATATCTCTTTGTTCTCATTTACTGCTATATGTTAGTAATGGTAGTTTCAACAACTTCCCACTGGTTTATCTCATTCAGACTCAGAAACTTATTCTTAAGTATTTGTTTTCTCCCTGGAAATGAGCCTCTTGCTCCTTTTTCATTAACTGAGGATTTACATATGTCTGTTGTCTGAAAGCCTCTGGTATAAAGTTCTAAGTGAATCTCTAAAATTGTAAAAACAACTTGAACAGTATTTGAGACATGACCAAACTTATTTCAATGACATTTTGATTTGATTTTCATGAGAATCTGCAATTGATAATTCATATTTTTTTTTCAATTGGCAGACACTCAAGGAAAGGAATAGTTATGTTTAGTCAATAGATGCCATGTCACTGATGCCTGCAGGTAAGGTCAATAAAATATCTAAGAAACTAATTCATTTTCTGCAGTTGCAGTGCTCTTTGAAAACTACAAATACTGTAGAATGAATTCAAGTCAATCTACTTCCTATTTTACCTTGTGTCTCACTGCCTAAGCCACTCACCATCTGTGCCTTGATTTGTCAATTACATCTTCTAGAGCGATATTTTTACATGTTTTTATAAGACTAGAAGTGTCACAGTTACATCAATGAAAAGGGAGAGTTTCTAATTTTCTGGTTAGTTTTTAGCAGAATTGGAGAAATAAATATTCAAAGCAACAATATGACACTTACCCATACCTCTATCACAAATATAAATAGTTCAGTTAATTGCATGGTTCACACTGGCCAAAATTTAATATCAGGCTTGATGATCCCTGAAACTACAGAACCAGCCTTCTTCTTAAAGCATGAATCCTTTTACAATAATACCAATAAATGGCCATATATATGAAGAAGTCCATTGCACTTTTACATAATTCTACTTGTTAAAACTATTCTACTTTGAGGGGAGGATCAAGATGGCGGAGAAGTAGCAGCTGAGATGACATCGGGTAGCAGGAGATCAGCTAGAGAGCTTATCAAACCATTGCAAACACCTACAAATCCAATGGGAGATCGAAGAGAGGAAGAACAGCAATTCTGGAAACAGAAAATCGACCACTTTCTGAAAGGTAGGACCAGCAGAGAAGTGAATCAAAAGCAGGGGAGGGGCCGGCTCCCGGCCAGCGGCGGAGCCACGGAGCACTAAATCGGGACTTTTAAAAGTCTGCTCCACGGAGGGACATCGCTCCCAAGGCTAAACCGGGGTGAAGCCCACGCAGGGTCAGTGTGGCCCCAGGTCCCGCAGGGTCACAGAAGGATCGGGGGTGTCTGAGTGTCACAGAGCTAGCAGGTATCGGAGCGGGGAAGCCGGCTACAGAGACAGAGCCGAGGAGTGAGCTCTCAGCTCAGGGTCACCTTGAACCAGGCACAGGCTGGGTGAGCTCGGAGCATGGCCAGAGGCCACGGAGACGGAAGCGACCGAGCGCTTTTCTCCAAGCACAAGCAACACGGCGCTTTCCTCCAAATGCGACCAGAGGCCAGGGAGATGGGAGCAACTGGATGCTTTTCTCTGAGGGTGCACTGAGGAGCGAGACCCCGAGCCCTCGGCTCCTGCGGGCCGGAGACTGGGCGGCTGCCATCTTCATCCCCATCCTCCAGACTCTACGGAAAGTGCTCAGGGAACAAAAGCTCCCGAAAGAGAACCCAAGCGGATTACTTAGCCCGGCCCCTGGTAAGGGCAGTGCAATTCCGCCTCGGGCAAAGACACTTGAGAATCACTACAACAGGCCCCTCCCCCAGAAGATCAACAAGAAACCCAGCCAAGACCAAGTTCACTTACCAAGGAGAGCGGTGGAATCCCAGAGGAGGAGAAAGCAAAGCAAGGAATTCATGGCTTTCTCCCCATGATTCTTTTGTCTTGCAGTTAATTTTTCTTTTCTTTTTTCTTCTGCTAATTTTTTTTTAACTTTTACCCTTTCCTCTTTTAACTTTTTTTTAACTAGTTTATCTTAACAATACTTTACCAAAAAAATAATAATAATAATCTTTTTTTGAACCTTCATTTTTATACTCATATTTTGTGCTCCATTGTATCTAACTATATTTTTTGTATACAAATAGGATTTTTTCTTCTAAAAAATTTGGGGTGCAACTTCTCCTAATAGATCAAAATATACCCTAAATCTAGTCTGGGCTTGTTCTAGTCTCCAGCCCGAGCAAATTCTCTCCATTTTCTTTTTCTTTACTCTCCCAACCAACTTGCTGTATCAACTCATTTTTAAGAAATAAAAAAAAAAAAAATCTCATCTTTATAGGCCTATTCCATCTCTTCATTGCACCTACCCATATATATGTTTTTCATCCTTTAAAATTTTGGGAGGTAGTTCCTACTAAGAGACCAAAATACTCCCAAAATTAAGTGAGTGACCTTGTTCTAGTCGCCAGTCTAACATATATACATATATTTTCTTAATATTTTTTCCTTATTTGTTTTGTTTTCTTTTTTTTTTTATTGTTTATCCCCTTTCTCCCTCCCACAATTTGGGGTCTCTTCTGATTTGGTTAAATCACATTTCCCTGGGGTCTTTGCCACCCTTTTAACATTTTATTTGCTCCGTTATATATTCTTATCTGGACAAAATGACAAGGTGGAAAAACTCACCACAAAAAGAAGAACAAGATGCAGTACCAAAGGCTAGGGACCTAATCAATACAGGCATTGGTAATATGACAGATCTAGAGTTCAGAATGACAATTCTCAAGGTTCTAGTTGAGCTTGAAAAAGGCATGGAAGATATTAGAGAAACCCTCTTTGGAGAGATCAAAGCCCTTTCTGGAGAAATAAAGGAACTAAAATCTAACCAAACTGAAATCAAAAAAGCTATTAATGAGGTGCAATATAAAATGGAAGCTCTTACTGCTCAGATAAATGAGGCAGAAGAAAGAATTAGTGACATAGAAGACCAAATGACAGAGAATAAAGAAGCTGAGCAAAAGAGAGACAAACAAATACTGGACCACGAGGAGAGAATTCAAGAGATAAGTGACACCATAAGATGACACAACATTAGAATAATTGGGATTCCAGAAGAAGAAGAAAGAGAGAGGGGAGCAGAAGGTATGTTGGAAAGAATTACTGTAGAGAATTTCCCTAATATGGCAAAGGGAACAAACATCAAAATCCAGGAGATGCAAAGAACGCCACTCAAAATCAATAAGAATAGGTCCACACCCCATTACCTGATAGTAAAATTTACAAGTCTTAGCGAAAAAGAGAAAATCCTGAAAGCAGCCCGGGAAAAGAAGCCTGTAACATACATTGGTAAAAACATTAGATTGGCAGCAGACTTACCCACAGAGACCTGGCAAGCCAGAAAGAACTGGCATGATATATTCAGAGCACTAAATGAGAAAAACATGTAGCCAAGAATACTATATCCAGCTAGGCTATCATTGAAAATAGAAGGAGAGATAAAAAGCTTCCAGGACAAACAAAAACTGAAAGAATTTGCAAACACCAAACCAGCTCTATAGGAAATATTGAAAGGGGTCCTCTAAGCAAAAAGAGAGCCTAAAAATAGTAGATCAGAAAGGAACAGAGACAATATATAGTAACAGTCACGTTACAGGCAATACAAGGGCACTAAATTCATATCTCTCAATAGTTACCCTGAATGTAAATGCGCTAAATGCCCCTATCAAAAGACACAGGGTATCAGATTGAATAATAAAACAAAACCCATCAATATGCTGCCTACAAGAAACTCATTTCAGACCTGAAGTCACCCCCCAGATTTAAAGTGAGGGGGTGGAAAACAATTTACCATCTAATGGATATCAAAAGAAAGCTGGGGTGGCAATCCTTATATCAGATCAATTAGATTTTAAGCCAAAGACTATAATAAGAGATGAGGAAGGACACTATATCGTACTCAAAGGGTCTGTCCAACAAGAAGACCTAACAATTTTAAATATCTATGACCCTAACATGGGAGCAGCCAACTATATAAACCAATTAATAACAAAATCAAAGAAACACATTGACAATAATACAATAAGAGTAAGGGACTTTAACACTCCCCTCACTGAAATGGACAGATCATCCAAGCAAAAGATCAACAAGGAAATAAAGGCCTTAAATGACACACTGGACCAGATGGACATCACAGATATATTCAGAACATTCCATCCCAAGGCAACAGAATACACATTCTTCTCTAGTGCACATAGAACATTCTCCAGAATAGACCACATCCTGAGCCATAAATAAGGTCTCAACCAGTATCAAAAGATTGGGATCATTCCCTGCATATTTTCAGACCACAATGCTCTGAAGCTAGAACTCAATCACAAGAGGAAATTTGGAAAGAACCCAAACATATGAAGACTAAACAGCTTCCTTCTAAAAAATGAATGGGTCAACCAGAAAATTAAAGAAGAATTGAAAAAATTCATGGAAATAAATGAAAATGAAAACACAATGGTTCAAAATCTGTGGGACACAATAAAGGCAGTCCTGGGAGGAAAATATATAGCAATACAAGGCTTTCTCAAGAAACAAGAAAGGTCTCAAATATACAACCTAACCCTACACCTAAAGGAGCTGGAGAAAGAACAACAAAAAAAGCCTAAACCCAGCAGGAGAAGAGAAATGATAAAGATCAGAGCAGAAATCAATGAAATAGAAACTAAAAAAACAATAGAACAAATCAACAAAACTAGGAGCTGTTTCTTTGAAAGAATTAATAAGATTGATAAACCCCTGGCCAGACTTATCAAAAAGAAAAGAGAAAGGACCCAAATAAATAAAATCGTGAATGAAAGAGGAGAGATCACAACCAACACCAAAGAAATACAAACAATTATAAAAACATACTATGAGCAACTCTATGCCAACAAATTCTACAATCTGGAAGAAATGGATACATTTCTAGAAACATATAAACTACCACAACTGATCCAGGAAGAAATAGAAAAGCTGAACAGTCCCATAACCAGTAAGGAGACTGACAGTGTCATCAAAAATCTCCAAACAAACAAAAGCCCAGGGCCAGATGGCTTCCCAGGGGAATTCTACCAAACATTTAAAAAAGAATTAATTCCCATATTCCTGAAGCTGTTTCAAAAAATAGAAATGGAAGGAAAACTGCCAAACTCATTTTATGAGGCCAGCATCACTTTGATCCCAAAACCTGACAAGGATCCCACCAAGAAAGAGAATTACAGACCAATATCCTTGATGAACACAGATGTGAAAATTCTCACCAAAATACTAGCCAATAGGATCTAACAGTACATTAAAAGGCTTATTCACCATGACCAAGTAGGATTTATTCTAGGGCTGCAACCCTGGTTCAACATCCGCAAATCAATCAATGCAATACAATACATTAATAAAAGAAAGAGGGGCGCCTGAGTGGCTCAGTGGGTTAAGCCTCTGCCTTCGGCTCGGGTCATGATCCCAGGGTCCTGGGATCAAGCCCCACATCAGGCTCTCTGCTCGGCAAGGAGCCTGCTTCCTCCTTTCTCTCTGCCTGTTTCTCTGCCTACTTGTGATCTCTGTCTGTCAAATAAATAAATAAAATATTTTTTTAAAAAAAGAAAGAACAATAACCATATGATACTCTCAATAGATGCTGAAAAATCATTTGACAAAGTACAGCATCCCTTCCTGATTAAAACTTTTCAAAGTGTAGGGATAGAGGGCACATACCTCAATATTATCAAAGCCATCTATGAATAACCCACCACAAATATCATTCTCAATGGAGAAAAACTGAAAGCTTTTCCGCTAAGGTCAGGAACATGGCAGGGATATCCGTTATTACCACTGCTATTCAACATAGTACTAGAAGTCCTAGCCTCAGCAATCAGACAACAAAAAGAAATTAAAGGCATCCAAATCGGCAAAGAAGAAGTCAAACTATCACTTTTCGTAGATGATATGATACTTGATGTGGAAAACCCAAAAGCATCCACTCCAAAACTGCTAGAACTTGTACAGGAATTCAGTAAAGTGTCAGGATATAAAGTGAATGCACAGAAATCAGTTGCATTTCTTTACACCAACAACAAGACAGAAGAAAGAGAAATTAAGGAGTCAATCCCCTTTACAATTGCACCCAAAACCATAAGATACCTAGGAATAAAGCTAACCGAAGAGGCAAAGAATCTATACTCAGAAAACTATAAGGTACTCATGAAAGAAATTGAGGAAGACACAAAAAAATGGAAAAATGTCCCATGATCCTAGATTGGAAGAACAAATATTGTGAAAATGTCTATGCTACCTAAAGCAATCTACACATTTAATGCAATCCCTATCAAAATCCCACCCATTTTTTTCAAAGAAATGGAACAAATAATCTTAAAATTTATATGGAACCAGAAAAGACCTCAATTAGCCAAATGGATATTGAAAAAGAAAGCCAAAGTTGGTGGCATCACAATTCCATACTTCAAGCTCTATTACAAAGCTGACATCATCAAGACAGTATGGTACTGGCACAAAAACAGACACATAGATAAATGAAACAGAATAGAGAGCCTAGAAATAGACTCTCAACTGTGTGGTCAACTTATCTTTGACAAAGCAGGAAGAAATGTCCAATGGAAAAAAGACAGCCTCTTCAACAAATGGTGTTGGGAAAATTGGACAGCTACATGCAGAAAAATGAAATTGGACCATTCCTTTACACCACACATGAAAATAGACTCAAAATGGATGAAGGACCTCAATGTGAGAAAGGAATCCATCAAAATCCTTGAGGAGAACATAGGCAGCAACCTCTTCGACCTCAGCCGCAGCAACTTCTTCCTAGGAACATTGCCAAAGGCAAGGGAAGCAAGGGCAAAAATGAACTCTTGGGATTTCACCAAGATCAAAAGCTTTTGCACAGCAAAGAAACAGCTAACAAAACCAAAAGACAACTGACAGAATGGGAGAAGATATTTGCAAGCGACATATCAGATAAAGGGCTAGTATCCAAAATCTATAAAGAGCTTAACAAACTCAACACCCAAAGAACAAATAATCCAATCAAGAAATGGGCAGAGGACATGAACAGACATTTCTGCAAAGAAGACATCCAGATGGCCAACAGACACATGAAAAAAATGCTCCACATCTCTCGGCATCAGGGAAATACAAATCAAAACCACAATGAGATACCACCTCACACCAGTCAGAATGCTAAAATTAACAAGTCAGGAAATGACAGATGCTGGCGAGGATGTGGTGAAAGAGGAACTCTCCTACACTGCTGGTGGGAATGCAAGCTGGTGCAACCACTCTGGAAAACAGTGTGCAGGTTCCTCAAAAAGCTGAAAATAGAGCTACCCCATGACCCAGTGATTGCACTACTGGGTATATATCCTAAAGATACAAACGTGTTGCTCTGAAGGGGCATGTGCACCTTAATGTTTATAGCAGCAATGTCCACAATAGCCAAACCATGGAAAGAACCTAGATGTCCATCAACAGATGAATGGATAAAGAAGAGGTGGTATATATACACAATGGAATACTATGCAGCCATCAAAAGAAATGAAATCTTGCCATTAGCGATGACGTGGATGGAACTAGAGGGTTTCATGCTTCATGAAATAAGTCAATCTGAGAAAGACAACTATCATATGATCTCCCTGATATGAGGAAGTGGAGATGCAACATGGGGTTTGGGGGGGTAGGAAAAGAAAAAAATGAAAGAAGATGGGATCGGAAGGGAGACAAACCATAAAAGACTCAATCTCAAAAAACAGACTGAGGGTTGCTGGGGGGAGTGGGGACGGGAGAGAGTGGTGGGGATGTGGACATTGTGGAGGGTATGTGCTATGATGAGTGCTGTGAAATGTGTAAACGAGTCACAGACCTGTACCCCTGGGGATAAAAATACATTAAATGTTTATTAAAAAATTAAAAAAAAAACTATTCTACTTTGATAATGAGTTGAGTTTTTCCCACAAAGAACCCTTCCATACATTTGATATGCATTATTCCCACAATTTTGCAAGATGTGTTTTATTACTCTATTTTGCAAATGATATGCTGAGATTCAGAAATACTGATTTTCTTGCTCAAGTTCATAGAACTAGTAAGCAGCAGAGTTAAAATTCCCAACCCCCTCAGCTTCACTCCATATTTTCACTTGCTAGTTCTCTGATCAGATTTCCCTGGGTGAATTTCTATGCCTTGAGCTAACAGTGGCACAAGAGAAATATGGAAGGCCCTTGTTGGGAGGAGAATACTAAGCATTTATTCATAGTGTATTGATGTAGTGCTTTGTTTTGAATACAATTATTTCTAGAATTGCCAGATGCAGTCCCCTAATGGATGTCCTCTGACCACCACTAATAACAATTTTTATTTATTAACATGAACTGTTGAGAACGAATTGAAATAGGAAGCTGAGTAGTTGTTACCTAATGCATATTTTCAGATAATAAAAGCAAAATACAAATTAAATTACTAGGTGATTTAAAAGCTATTTTATACTCTATGGACTTAGCCATTGAATCATTTTTTGAGGTACAAAGGATCAGATATGGTTTTATCTGCTTATCAAACATTTCTCAACTTTCATTCTTGAATTATGCTACCATTTTAAATGAGTACAAAAGCATAAACTACTGAGCTATGTTAAGTAATGAAAGCTGCCAAATAGATTTCAATAAATAATCTTGATAAAGTTTGCAATTTTTAATTAGTTCAATCAGCATTCATGGAGAATATAATTATCACAAAGGACTCTCTTCTGAACAGTGTCTCACGTTTATAAATAATTCTGAAAAAATGCCTTAAAGGCCATTTTTAATTAAATGTAGACTTCTCTTTCCCTTAAGAACAACCTGTGAGACAAAAAAAATACGTATAAACACATTAAAATGAAGTAAAATAAAAGTGTTCTAGAATTCACTGCATTTTTTTTTAATGTCCTTCAGGGGACATTCCTGCCAAACATGACCAAAGAGTGTTTTACAAGTTTAGATAATTGTTTTAGCTACAGAGGTGAAATATGTTATAAGCCTCTAATTGTATAGAAGTTTTTCTCCTATAGCACACGTGACTAAAACTGTCTCTGAAGAGCATGTTGCATATTTCACAAGTAAAGCAGTCTTTATAATGCCTCTTCTACCCATGAAGATATTATATTCAGAAAGTCCCAAAAGTCAGTGTGAAACAGTGATTAAAGTATTAATCATTCAATTTAAACTTAAAAAGTGACTTCTTTAATGTTTTGTGTTTATAATAATAACAACCAGTACAATCATTTATTGAGTATTTTCAATGTAAGGTTATTTCCCCTATATTGTTATTTAATGCAACAGTCCTTGGGGTAGGCATTATGATTATTAGCTCAATTTTATGGATGAGGAAATTGGGGCATAGAAAGGTTATAGATTATAGGTTGTTACCTATACTCACAACTGACAAGTAGTGAAACAAGATCCTATGGTTACAGAGCCTTGAACTCAGCTACAACACAGACAGGCTCTGTGATGATTGCCTCCATGTCTGTCTAACTCATTGACTGCATCCTTTGAATGTTGACTTGATATAGCATCATTTAAGTGCCTACCTAATGGTAAATATCACTATTTATTCTAGACAGTGAAGTGTTAATATTGTCAGAAATTCAGTTTTACTCATTTATTAATAGCAATATTCAAAAAACAGCAGAAATGATTTTAATTGAGACTAACACTAAAGTATCTTTTGGTATCCATTATTTTGTGTCATAAAGATCTTTCAGTACATCATAGATGTATTCTGAAAATATACCTTTAAAGAAAATCCCTATAGCCATATTATTTTCATTATAGAATAAGAATACACTGAATTACTTAAGAGCTCACTTATGAAAAAAACACTAATAGCATGGTTATGCATGATTAATGAAGATCCCATATTCTCATAAATCAAATTCCTCATCTGTAAATTATACATATTTTAGAAACTCAGTAATACTATGAAACATATGAGCATAAGAAAACATGAGTTATTATTTTGAGGAACAAGAATAGAGTACTATTTTGAATACATTTTGATATTTTTAACAATATATTAAAATTTATTTAAAATTAACCAATTATCAAATATATGCTAGCAAGGATGTAGCTAAAAATGAAGCTGATACACAGGAGATATTTCATTCAGTTAATCATGTGTATAATACAAAATTATTATTACTCCAGATAGGGAAATATCAAAGTACTTAAACAGAAAACACTACTGCTGTAATCATCCTAGAATGCTGTAGGAATATCCAAGTACAAATTATTGACAATTAATGTTTACATTGCACTCCAATTCCTAAAATTTCTAATCCTAGTGCTAATATAACTTGTTTACACTCCTATCGTAAACATAATAGTCTCTTTTCAAAATCTTTATTCTTGTGCTCCTGGCAAAGTATAATTTTGGTTTTCATTACAGCTGTAAGGTGGGAAAAAAAACAGTAAGAATAGGTTGTAATAGGAAAGACAGAAAAAGAAAGCATTGTTGCTTTCCAATAGTTTCTGAACAGTGATTTTTCAACATAAAAATTATCACATCAACAACAGTAGCCAAAAAAAACCTTGTTCTTTAAAAGATAAGTTCTGTAAAGTGTCCATTATAGCATTGAAAAACAAAGTCTCTTTGACATGATAAATCTTTTCATCTCCTCTCATCCCCATTTAGTACAAAAGAACTTAGAAATATAGAGAAAAATTAAATCACTCATAAAATTTTCCTATATTTCCTTTACAGATATGTTTAAATCTTTACCTCTGTCTTAGGAAAAAGTATCCTTGAGTTTGGAATTGGATAACCTAGAGAGGAAACCATGTCTTGCTACTAAAATCTGGGTGATTTCAGAGAATTTTCTGATATCTTCAGGTTTTAGTTTTTTCTCATGTAAGATGAGATAATGAAATAATCTTGCAAATATTTATGGAAAATACTGCCAATGGCAGTATATAGAGCTTGGCAATAGTAGGAATATAAGTATATTCTGAAAGCAGACACAATTTTAATAAGTGTAATTATAGTATAGAAATAGAAATTATTCTAGTATAGAATTTTAGATTTCTACTCATTTATATAAAATTTTCCCCTGTTATTATCTGACATAAAATAAGCACAGGGTACCATGTTGAAATAGTAAGTTTGATGTAATAATGTAGTAGACTTGAATAATGTAGAATTTTCTACCAAGTAGAAACTTTTTTTTAGACAGCTTTATTGAGGTATAATTGATATACAAAAAAGCAGAAGCCTTTGCCAGTGACTGGGATGGGCAGAAAATTGCTTAACTTTCCACAGCTGTATTTTGTTCTTGGTTGCTGATCCGAAGATAGCATGACTGCCATTGTAGATGAGTCATTCACAGTGAAGCTGTGAGTTGGGAAATTTTGATGAAAAGAACATTTGCATGGATGTGACTCGTTTGTGTCCAGTTGTTGCCATTAATTTAGCAATATGTCCTTAGACAAATCATTTGCCCTCTTTTTGTTCTGCTTCCCTTATTTGTAAAACAAATTTTGGGATGAATTGGTCTTCTGAATTGCTTTTGGTTCTGTAAGCCTATAATCCTATGATAACTAACTGTATGCATATTGTGCATTTCCTGTGCACGAGTTTCTTGTGTACGAATTTCTTGTGTAAGTTGATAAACCTCCCAGTTTAGAAGTGTCCTTCGCATTATGTGGTTTCCAATGCAAAGCACTGGATGGTAGGATACTTTCCAAGGGTCAGTACTGCCGGCGATCACTAGGAGGCACTGTGAGATGTTTTACATATTTCTTGACCACAGGTTCTCTGCCTTGCTCAGGCCCATGTGTCCTGAAGATTTGGTTCTTAATCTCAGAGGCTGAGGCTGGAGAGGGCATTAGGTTTTAGTAGGGCAAAAACTTCCCACAACTATGTCATAAGTTTGTTTTACCTTTTTGGCCTCCTTGAAAAGCAAATCTTGGTCTACTTTCTGGGGTGTACCATACATGTAATTAATGGCTAGTAGATGTGTTGAAACAGACAAAAATATTTTGAATCCCTACCTAAAGTAGGTAATGTGGTATCTTTTAGCGAGTACATAATCAAAATGTTATTGAAACAATGTAAAATGCTGCCTTTATGTTAAACCTGGTAATTTCCAATATAATTTTTTTTAAATTAAGCTCTATGCCTACCATAGGGCTTGAACTCATGACTCTGAGATCATGAGTCCCATGCTTTATCAACTGAGCTAGCCAGATGCCCCTGTAATATTCATAAACCAAATGTTTGCTTTAGTTATAGAGTGAAGCTCACTGAAGCATTTTTCCCCCTCACAGTATTGTCTGGAATTAAGAACAAAATTATAAAAATAAAGGATTTCTTTTAACCTTCTTACTTAAAAGTGTTGTTTAGTTATACTCTATAGTGTAATGTAAAGACAAATTCCTTATTTTCTGTGATAGTTGATAAAAGCATATCTACATATTATTTATATCAAATATGTGTAGCTATCTTATTAATTATTGAGAAATTATTGCACTAGACAAGGTCCAAACCCTTCATTTACTACAGCAACTGCAGTGAACATATTCTTCTCCATTATTCATACTGATTTGTGCTGGAGATTTTGGCAAGGGCACAGTTTTGTCAAGAGTGAGTATTATAAAAAAATTAAAAAGCTGAAAATTCACGATTGTTCAAAGAATAGTACAGAACAAAATGCATTTCTACTCAACAGATATTAGAATGTCTTATTGATAGCATTTGAGGCTTCTTAGAATGAAGAAAAAAGTAGTTTTTCTCTAAAATTGACTGCCAAATTGTAGAACTTTTAAATAATAAAAAAAAAAATCTTTTCACAATATTCCTGGTGTGTTAAGATACTGCTTGATACAAGATAATGCAGCATGACTCAGGCTAGCTGAAATGAATCCCCAGAGGACTCATGTTATAGGGTTGTTCTACCTAGAACCTGTCTTTATGACAGAGACTCCAAAGACAAAGACTGAAAAATTAATACATTTAATGACAGTAAGTAATAAAAATTGTGTGTGCCCAATGATTTGAGTTTTATTTTGTAGGCAAATTTTGAGCGTTAAGGTTTGGTTAATTTTTTTCTTTTTTTTCCCTTGTCTTCTGTCTTTTCCTCTCTGCCCTAGCCTAACCGTACCGATTCTTCTTCCATATTTTAGCTACATAGTGACAATTTTTTCCTTGACTTATTAAAATACTGGGAATTTTGTCATCTGCAAAGAGTGATAGTTTGACTTCTTCTTTGCTGATTTGGATGCCTTTAATTTCTTTTTGTTGTCTGATTGCTGAGGCTAGGACTTCTAGTACTATGTTGAATAGCAGTGGTGATAATGGACATCCCTGCCATGTTCCTGACCTTAGCGGAAAAGCTTTCAGTTTTTCTCCATTGAGAATGATATTTGCGGTGG
>PISX010022992.1:0-30652 GCA_004024625.1 Mellivora capensis
TAAATAAGGTCTGCATCACAATGCAACTATTCTCTTCAGCCCAATCCTGTTCCCTCCCCCTTCTTTTCATAGGTTTTGATCCCTAAAATGTCTTTAAATTCAAAATCGCTTCACAGTCTGCTTCCTATTTGTGTATGTATGTGAGTGTGTGTGTGTGGTCAAAAAACACATGAAATCTATTACCTTAACCATGTCTAAGTGGACAGCACAATAGTGTTAACTATATGCACATTGTTGTACATGTGTACATGTACAACATGTCTAGATCTCTAGACCCTTTTCACCAGCTTCTGCTTCTTGAGAAGCCAATCTGTGACAACACTTGAATGGTCTAAATCCTCCTCAGATGTTTTGGCCTGCTGCTTTCATTTCTGGTCATACCCTGGAAGGTCTGCCATATGAAAGTGCGATAGTGAAAAACATGGCGGACAACATATACTGCAGAGTGTTTGCAATGATCACATCCTTTTCTGTGGCATCTGTGAGAAGTCCCCATACAAACTGAAGATTGGAGTGATTCTTTTTCTAGCCCTCATGAGAAGTAGATAAGAACTGGAAGGCTTTGTCCTGGGAAGCTTTAAGCAGCCTGCCGAAGGTTTTTATTTGTTTGTTTTGTTTTGGTTTTGGGTTTTTTGTTTTTAATTAGAGAGAGGCCAAAAGCAACATGCCAGGTACCAAAGTTTTTGACTTAAATCTTTCCTGAAGTCTTGAGCATGATATTTGGAGTCTTGGAGTAAATTATATTTACTCAAAAGTGAGGTCACATCAAAGCTCCATGCTTTGGTATCTGTATGTCTAAAATGAGGAGTTTGGGCTATGATAATCATTTCAATTTCAGTGTGGTAATTTAGGTGGAAAATGCTTTGCTACTCCTCCCATTGAGAAGAGGAATCTAATTCCCATCCTCTTGATTCTGAGTTGGTATTAGTGACTTGCTTAACAACTAGCATGTGGCACAAGAGATATGGCATGAATTCCAAGCTAGATCAGACAAAGCCTGAGGCTGCACCTAGGACCATTCTCTGTGGGAGCCTCTGTGCAAATCAGCATTTTGGGGGGGAACAGACCAGCACTTTTCTGAGCACCAGGGTTGGAGGGAGGAATTACAAGGGGAAGGAGGAGATTTTTGAGGGTAATGGATACATATATTCATTATCTTGACTCTGACGATGGTTTCAGAGATGTTTACGTATATCGAAGTTCATCAGATTGTAAATGTTAAATATGTAAAGTTCTTGTAGGGAAATTATACCTCAATAAAGCTATAAAATGAGAGACATTGGTGAGCTCAGAGAATTTCCCTAGAAACAGAAAGTTGGATCCAATGTAAAGTACTAATACTGAAGACTTGAGAAAAAAAAAAATCCCAAACTAAGAGACTAAAATACATAAATCTTCCCTGAATTGGTTCTGTTCTATATTTTGAAAACAAAGGTATAAAAGGTGTAAAAAATTCCATAGAAAATTTTAAACTTTCTAAGTCAAAATGTGATGGGTAAAATAACTTTCTAGGAAAGTTTACATTTGCATGTTAAGAAAAAATGGAAGGCGAAGAAAGGCAGGAAGGGAGGGAACAAGGGAGGAAAGAAGAAGAGAATGGAGCAAATACATGGAATTCCCAACTGCCAAAATGGTAGAGAGAAAAGAATCCGTCCTCGGAGCATATGAAGAAACATCTTTTTTTAAGTTAAATAAATAAAACCTGGTGTTGACCAAACACTTCATTTAAATAACATAATGACAACCTATGGTACATAATAAATAATTTTGACCAACCAACAGCGACACTGGGTACATTGTCAAGTGAATCCTTGCTATTTTGTTTTTCAAATGTAATAAAGCCATAACAGGGATGCTTCTCTAGCACAAAAGCCTCATGGTTCAAGCTGTAATTGAGAAAAGGTGGAAGGCAGGCTGAGCAGAGTACCAGGAAAGATGAGAGCAGCAGCAACAGAGCTCTGTAATATAACATCAGTGAGTCTAAAACAAATAAGAATATTCTACCAAATCTCCATATTATTGTCTTAATATGTTCTTCTTTGTAATTTAGTTATATTCAACATTTGGTTAATCTAGTCACTACCTGTATATGTATATTACATTATATTTGAACTATATTGCATTTGAAAGTAGTCTCTCATACGACTATTTAAAAGCTTTAAGCATCTTACGTGGCCTCACAACTCGGTGTGATAGGAAGTGGCATATTTTTACCTCACTTTAGAAATTCAAGACACTAAACACACTGGTTCCTTTTCAGTCCCACAGAGTACTCCTAGCTCTTGCTTTAGGTAGGGTCTTCCTAAGAGCTGTCACTCAGAGACAGATTCAAGTGTAAATAGTTTAATTTGAAAGTGATCCCTATAAGCACAGGAGGGATAGAGAGAGAGTAGTGAAGGAAAGAGAAAGCACTTGGTCAAGTTTTAGTTGTCAAACGAGTTATTGCTATGAATTAACTGGAACTTCACTGGAAGCATGTGAAACATGGCCATCAGGGTTATCCCACCTGAGGGGCGAGGGAGCTGGGGTATGTACGCTACTCTAGCAGGTCATTAGTTAGAGACTGCTTTCAGGGTCATCCATTTTCCAGTATTTCCAGCCCTTGCTCTGCTGGTTTAGTGGACTCTGGTGGCCAGAGAAAACCTCCTGAAGACTAAGTACAGTGAGGGATGCAATAGTGAAGATGAGACAATGTGGGAGAGGGGTGGGAGGGTCCATCAACACAGCCAGAGCTCTGACTTCATTTAGTTGAAGTTTCATTAGCAGGATCACTAAGAAACTTGGGGAAATCAGGGAGGAATTATCCTATACTTTTGATATCTTTGATTTTTCTCATCCCTAAAATCAATTAAAAACAAACAATGGATTAAGAAAGGGTAAAGAATTTTCTGTTGTGTTCTTTTTTTTCTTTTCAGAAACATTAATACTCTTAGATTTACTGTTTTGCTCTACATTTTCAGTTATCAAAAAGGCAAAACTGCTATTGCTATTCTTTTCTACCACTGAAGAGGCAAAGACATGAAAGAAACCTTCTAAGGAGCAGGAAAAAAGGGCTTAGTGTAATTCCAGCAAGTGATTGAGCTAACTTCTGAAACCTTCTAGTAGTTGCATGAGAAATGAAGAATTTTAATTGAGAAAAATCAACTCACCTCCTCAAAACTATCTAGAAACTTCTGTATCCATTTCCACTGCAGAGCTAGGTAGAGGTCTCTTCAAGAATAAGCTTCACACTAAAATAGAGAATTTTGAGATGAATTATTTCTCTGCTTTTAGATAGTCCTTTGCCATGGTCCTTTGGGATTCCCTGGTGAACCGAAATGATCCCAACAGCATTTCTTCACTATTTTCCAGAAGCCATGGGTACTTCACTTATATTGCCAAAGGCCATTGGACCCAGTCGTCATGGTGAAAGGAACTTCCAGGTTATGTGGAGTCAGATTGCTGGGGGTCAGCCAACATGCGCGTGGGATTGCTGTAATCACACTAGCTCCGATTCAAATTTAATTCTTATTTCAGAAACTTTCTCCTGCTTCTCTAATTATTTTAACTCTGCAGAATGGATGTTAGCCTGCTCTCCAAACTGTGTCTTGGAGTTTGCTTCTATGAAAAAATGAAACCTTCACTCTAGAATTCAGAAGGGGTCACAACAGGTAAAACAAAACTGATGTCTGTAGCATGTAACCTTTCATGGGGACAGAGATTTTTTTTTTCTTACTGTTTTGTTTACCATGAATACCCAGCACCTAGACATTCTACATTTGCAGAAGCAAAATAGCAGGTATTTTTTAAAGCATTTACAATTTCTCAATTTTTATAATGTGAATTATTCTGAATCTTTCTCAATTCTCCAATACATTTGGGATGGAAAGGAGGTGACTGTGTCCTCATGCACTGGCACTGAGATGTTACACTCACACTTGGTCCGATGGAAACAGTGGAAATAGTAAGGGGATAGGGACTGGTTCCATCAAAGGGCGCAGCTCTGTTAGATACCCTTTAAAATCCAATGTGATGATCTTGAGGACCGCGGAAAATGTCTTAATTTTAAGAAAGAGTTTACAGCAAATAAAGACCTAATTTTTGGCCAGCCTTTGATATCAATTTACTTTTTTTAGAAAAGTGTTTCTCACTGACTATTTTAAATGCATTTCTATATAAAAACTAATATTTGTAGTTTTTAAAATTAATGTGGAAGTTCCATATGGCATTTTTCCTTTCTATTTGATTTTGCAGAATCTTCTGGAATATCATAACACTATTTATAGGAGGTAAGCTATGATCTCATCAATAAAGAAGTCACCTTCAGAAAAAATTTTTAATAGAAACATACAACTATTTCACAGTGATATCATATGTATATATACACAAATATATATTAATTGATGCAAATAAAAGAAAAGGAGCAAGTTAGAAACCACATTTAATATTGTAAAAATACAATATTATTGGGATGCCTGGATGGCTTAGTTGATTAAGCATCTGCCTTCAGCTCAGGTCATGATCTCAGGACCCTGAGATCTGATTGAGTCCTACATCGGGCTTCTTGATCAGCAAGGAGCCTGCTTCTCCCTCTTCCTGCTGCTCTCCCTGCTTGTGCGTGCAGTCTCTCTCTCTCCCTCTCTTTCTGGAAAATAAATAAATAAAATTTTAAAATATATATATATATAATATTTTTTTAGAGCAGGATTTTATAGAGCAGGATCTCAGGAGGGTCTAGGATGCATCATGGTCTTCAAAGCCAGCAGGAGACGATAGTTTTCTGAGCCTTTGTTAACAGAACCCTGAGTATAAATACATGGGTTCAATATCTGGTTCAATATTAAGAGACAATTTTTATGAACTATGGCTCTCTAATTATATATGGATATAGATATACATAGTGAGACATGGATCTATAAAATTCAACTAATATTCAGACATATAAATATATTTCTTAAGAGCAAGATCTGATTTTTAGCAACCAGATGTCTATATCAATTCAAATATTACTTTCCTTAGAGGTCTAGAGATAGAGACTAAAAAATTCCAAAATCTAATTCATATCAGGGCCAGCTGACTTATGCATTAGGTACAGTAGACACAGTGAGTAGCCCCCACAATAAATTTTGTGACCCATAATAATGTTTCAGTTTCTTTTAAGATGAAAATAAAGAAGACTTAGAGTTAGACTTACTTTTTTCTCACAAAAGAGAAAGATGCCTAAAACAAAAGAAAAAGTTGACGTACTTCAAGTTATGTCAAAAATAATTTTTACTCTTGAGATGATTAGGATGGGAAAGCCCCATAAAGGTAAGAGTGTCCAGGGCCCATGAAAGTCCTTTGGCAACCCTGTCAACATTCAAGGAATGTGAACAGAGATTTGTTTGTTTGAATACAATTAACGTTTGCTATCAAAGCATCAGACAAGAGAAAACTCCATTGATCAGGTGTGCCTACCTTCACGCAGTGCAACAGAAAGCAAGAAACTGCCAAGAGAGCAATAGAGCAATGGTCAGTTGGAAGTTATATTTACACTGGATCTCCTCCTGCAGTTCCCTGCGGCCCCTAGACCCTGTATGCTTAGCTGTCTCTGAGGACTTGGGCTGGCTGAAGTGGCTTTTTATATTATTGCAACACTAACCATGTGGGGGCCCTCATCCTTGCACTCTGTTACTGGAAATGACACCAAGCCCAATACGCCCCCCTGCCCTTTGAAATGAACCCTGAGAGAAACAAACACTCCTAGGACTCTTAACAAATTTTCAGTGTGCTTAAATATTAACCTGAGTTCGTATAAAAACTACTTGTTTAATGTGTATGTCTTATTCTTTTTTGGCTGCTATAACAGAAACATCACGGACCAGGTGGCTTGAACAACAAACATTTATTTCTCAGAGTTCTGGAGCCTGAGAAGTCCAAGAGTAAAGCACTGGTAGATCCTGTGTCTGGTGAGAAACTCCTCCTGGTTGTAAAAGGCCGCCTTCTTGCTGTGTCCTCACACGATAGAAGGTGCAAGAGGGCTCTCTGGGGTCTCTTTTATAGGAAAACTTATTTTTCAAAAAATCTCATTCAGGAGAGCTCCACCATCATGACCTCATCACTTCCCAAAGACCCCACCTCCAACTACCATCACTTGGGGATTAGCTTCAATGTATGAATTAGAGAGGGGGGCACAAACATTTAGCTCGTAACAGTACACATGTCTCAATTTGATTATCTGTATTTATATCCCCAAATTTTATAATATTTTATTTTGAAGAACCTTTAAAGTTACAGAGGAGTTGCAAGAAAAGAATAAAGAATTCTAGAAAATTCTTCACCCAATTTCCCAGGATCTCCTAAAAACAAGAAAATGTTCTTATATAGCCAGAGTTACAATGATCAAAAAGAGAAAATTAATGGTGATTCAATATCATTATTTAATATAGACCTTATTCAACTTATGACAATTCCCCCAATGATATTCTTCATATAGATGGGTAGCTGGATAGGTTGGTAGATGGGTGGACAGAGAGAGAGATGCTGAGATAAAACTCCAGGATGTAATATCTAAGATCACATATAGCATTTAGTTGTCAATATCTAATATCTGATCTCCTTTATTCTGGATTGGAGTTCCCTCAGTTTGGATTTGTCTGATGTTTCTTTAGGATTAGGCTCATTTTGTGCAGCAATATTTCAGTGTGATACTGTGTACTTCTCAGTGCATCTTCTAAGAGCCTTATTTTCATATGCACAAGTAATAATTATAAGGATTTTGAACCCTAGCAAAAGTTTCAGTTTATGTCCTGGGAAAAAAAACAGTTGCTGAATGAAACTTCCTTGATATGTTCCCACTGTCATTCTTATTTTACAAGAATCATGTATAAATATAAGTTTCTGGGTTTAATGAGCACTGTCCAAGAGCCCTTGCCATAGTTATAATTAATAAGCACTTTATTTTGATAGTACTTTTCCTGTCTTCTAGAGCGCAATGCAGCAGTAGGCAGTTGCTCACAGAAGGTGCACGTGCGTGCATGCATGTGTGTGTGTTTGTGTGTGTATGTTTTTGGGGAAGGAGGCGTGAAATTTATATTAAAGCCCTCACTAATGAAACCAGGCAATTGTTATAAGTATTTGGCTTTTCATTTTTTAACTTTTGTATTTTTTCTGAATTTAATCATTTATTAACCTGATAATGTCACTTCATAAAACCAGGGTTATTAATTATTTAGTTAAGTGCTTTTTCATCATGTTATGTGCCAGGCATTGTGGTACACTCTGTGAATACAACAGGAACAAGATCTAATCTCTTCCCCTTAGACCTCACAATCTAGTGAGCGACTGGACAGAGGAGTCAAGTGCAGGGGTAGACCACTGTAATGGGGAAGTACAGTGGCCAAGGGAGCACGAGGACAGGACCTTTCCACCATCTTGAGGGAACTGATATATGAACTGAGACCTTGGTCTGAGTGTGGAGTCCATAAGGCAGACGCGTCATGGAGAAGAGAAGGGAGAGGAGAAGGTTTTTGTCTGCATGGTCTCTGTCCTACCGACACTGCCTCTCCTTAGAGGCAGTTCTCACAAGGGAAGTGACTGCAGAAAATTGCAGCCACTTACTAACTCTCCTTAGAAAGAAACCACCCCCAAAATGTGAACTTTTGAGTACCCAGTGAAGCTAGTGACCCTCTAGCAAATATATTGTCCATTTTTCTCATCACTATCACCAGTTTTATTAATGTAATGATGGGAATTCTGGTTCCTTTTCTGAAAGCTCAGAAAAGAATAAGCAGCTGCCAACACAGTTAATGAATGGATATGTATCACAATGTTCTGTTATAGCACATTCAAATTCTCAACTAAGGGGAACAACCAAGGCATCAAGTGCTCTGAGGCAGGGAGGGGCTAGACAGAGACTAGGCAGAGCTGGATGACTGGCCCCAGCTCTGACCTCAGCAGGGCAGCGGCTACCCAAGAGATCAGTCTCAAAGACTGCTGCTCTCCTCAGCTCAAATCCGTCGAGCCTCCCCAGCAGTCACAGCCAAGCCAAAGGTCAGTCAGGAGAACACAACTTTGGTAGTCTCCTACCCCAGCTCTCATCCCTTGTTTACTCCCCTGTCTGCTATACATCAGACTGGATGCCGTAGTCTATAATGCTCATCTTGTAGAAACTTCTAGAATAGGTTGAGTTAAAGAAGCTCCTGTAGGAATCATAACTCTCTCTCTCTCTTTATGGAACCATTCTTACTTCTCAATACCATGAAGTACAGACATCTTCACAGCTTTGAAATGTCTCTTTTCTTCTTTCCTCCTTTTTCCCCTTCCTTCCTTCCTTCCTTTGCTTCTTGCCATTTGACATAGTTCTACATCACAAATACTATTCCTTCTGAGCATAGAAAAGTATGAAAAAGAAAGTAAAAATGATCCCTCACCTCACTATCCAGAGACGAAGGCTGTTAAGATTTTGATAGATTTCATTTCAATCCGGTGTGCTCTGTATATGCTACAATTTTATGTCCTGGTTATTTCACCTTCTATTGTGTCGTCAGTATTTCTTAACATCAGTCAGTACTTAGGGGCGCCTGGGTGGCTCAGTCGGTTAGGCGTCTGCCTTCGGCTCAGGTCATGATCTCAGGGTCCTAGACTCGAGTCCCGCATCCGGCTCCCTGCTCCGAGGGGTCTGCTTGTCTCCCTCGCTTTCTGCGCCCACCCCCCGACGCGCTCAAGCACATGTGCATGCATTCCCTAAACTAAATAAATAAATCTTTAAAAAACATCAGTCAGTACTTCTACTGAATGATCGTCCTGTCAGCATTTCTACTTCTACTTCCACTTGCATTTGTGACCTATTCCAACACGTGACTTTTTAAAAATTCCATCGTGAATCTCTTCTCCCTTTCTAGCCCTCCTGCACTAGACTGAGTCCTCCTTTCATTCACCCAGATTACCACAGAAATCTCCCTCATGGCCTAACCTCCAGCTTTCCCCCTCCCCACCTCGCACGGTTGTGCCAAGTGAACTCTCTAAAATAGGACTCTGGTCGTGTCTTGTCCCAGCTCTAGTCTCCAGTGTCCACCCCTTGCTATGGTCTCTGGGACAAATTCATATTTTCACCTGGTGAAAGTGTTTCTCTGCTTGGCCCCTTCTGGCCGCCTCTCCAGACTCCTCTTCAGATCTGTCTCTCTTCCCTGCCTCAGTGTCCATCTTTTAAATTCTCATACCTCTGAGTCTTTGTTCATACTCTTCTGTCTGGTATACCTTTTCCATTTCTTTGCATGACAAGAAATTCTTTGCATCCTTTAAAATTCAACCAAGATAGCACCACTACTTGGAAACTTCCTGAAAGTTCTTCTTTCAACCTCCACCTCACCGTATGAGTTAAGATCTCAAGGTTTTCTCTTCCCTGCCTGTGAACAGTCCTATCGCCGACTGAACCGTAAGTGACTTCTTGGGATTTTTTTCCCCTTAACAACAGGAGCTAGATTTGAATCACAAGCACCTCACACAGAGTGAACCCTCAAGACAACTCTCCTGGAAAGTTATCCTGTCTCAGCAGCCAAGAGTTCCTGTGTCTGAGGCCAGTTTCCTTCTGTTGACCCCGTTACAATGTCGCATGCCTAACACATGACTCATGGATTCTTGGACAATGTCATTTCCCCAAATGGCTATGAAGCCTTGTCCACTTGTGGAATTTCCCAAGGATTTCAGAATCTCCCTTTAAAATCCCTTTTCTCCAACATTTCTGTCACAGATGCCTCTAGAGAAAAATAGTAATAGAGCATTGTTACCCTGAGCATAAATCAGCTACTGAAAAAATTCCCCACATTAATTTTGCTTTAAGAAAAGGAAGCCAAATGAGAGTTTGTTTAGAAATATAATGATTTGAAATGTTTACATACAAAGTTTATTGTAGTAAATGTGAAAGTGGTTTGGGTGGAGATCTGGAAGGACAGATAGAAATCAAAACGCCACTTTAGTGTCAAGAAAAAAATAATCTCTTCAAACCTAACCTGATGATAGTTCTTCATAAAATCATTCTGGTGACCTAGACCTGATTCACCCTTTTTTGAACATACAACAGAATATTCTTTTATTTGTCACTGTTTCCAGTTACTAGGGGCACAGTTACTACTGCAAACAAAAAAGATGAATATTTGTACAACCATTTTAAGGAATGATGTCGCCGTCACCGGGGAAGATGGGAACTTTATGGCAACCATGGGTAGATGTATCATGAAGCTACTTAGCTTGAACTCCAGGACCCTTCACTAGGCCAGCCTTTTTTCAAAGCTTTGACAGGGACCCTAGCAAGGCTTCTATATTTTTATAAAATTTCCTGTTGTATTTTAATCAAATTGGTTAGGACTTCTTATTTTCCTTGCTCCCACTTCCCTTTTTCCACCTCTTGTTTCAGAAAATGTTGATGTTTCATTTCTGATATCTGGCTAAGGGGAAGTTGAGATGAGGATATTAGTTTGGATTTGGCGATATATATATTTTCTAGTTCACAGTCACGTTATAAATGGTTCTGTTTTTACTAGGCATCCTGGCATGAGCATAGCCTCTAGGAAAATCCTTCTCTTCACTGTGCCTGTTCACCTGGACTCCTGCAGTGGAGAGCGGGCCTTAAGGCACACAACACAAAAACAGTGCAGGCATGGAGAAACAAGGCTGAGGTACACAGAGGCAGAGTGAGTCTGGGGAAAATTCTTCCAGTCATCAGAAAGGAAAGTTGCACCAGAGGACTCAGTTCACAAAATAAAACCCCCACCCCATTTCAAGACTATCTTAATAATGCAGGGTATATGGTCGAAAATGTTTCCCATCTTTTTTTCTTTTATTTGGCTGGAATCATGTTCCATAGAATCTATGAGGTTCTTGAAAAGGGTGCAAAAGCAGTAAGCACGTCTGACACATAGGACATCTGTACAAGATCACGTGCTTTATGCAACCAACTCTCCAGGATAAAAACAGACTCTGATCAACCACCCAACAGAAAGAAAAAAACATCTTTCTAGTGTTTGTATAGATGATTATCTTAGATGTCCTTGTTATATGAAGAAGATATGACGAGTAATATAACCGCTAATGTAGTCAAAGTGTTTTAGAGATGCTGCTGGTAGTTACGGAACAAGCAGATTCTATTTCACCGGATTTTCTCTTTGTGGTATTTTTCAGCTTTATAAGTTTATAATTTGGTAGGATTACTTTTCTTATTTAGAATAAATGTTTATTCTTTTTTTTTCAAGATTTTATTTATTTATTTGACAGACAGAGATCACAAGTAGGCAGAGAGGCAGGCAGAGAAGGGGTGGGGGAGAAGGAGGCTCCCCACTGAGCAGAGAGCCCGATGTGGGGCTTGATCCCAGGACCCTGGGATCATGACCTGAGCCAAAGGTAGAGGCTTTAACCCACTGAGTCGCCCAGGTACCCCAAATAAATGTTTATTCTCACAGTGTAATTTGTCTTCCCTCTTTTAGACCATCTCTATAATTGCATGAGCTTCAGGCTCTACAAAACCTGGATCTGCCTAATTCATGATTTTTTTTTAAAGATTTTATTTACTTATTTGACAGAGATCACAAGTAGGCAGAGAAGCAGGCAGAGAGAGAGGAGGAAGCAGGCTCCCCGCTGAGCAGAGAGCCCGATGCGGGGCTCGATCCCAGGACCCTGGGATCATGACCTGAGCCAAAAGCAGAGGCCTTAACCCACTGAGCCACCCAGGCGCCCCATGATTTTTTTTTCTTAAGTTTCAGTGCATATTGCCCTTCACTGTCTTCCACAGAGCACCCCTTGTCCCCTCACTTGGAGTCACATGGCATCAGTCAGCACTCAAGAGCAGCACACACTAAAGGCAGTTCTCCTGGGTTTGAACCATAGCTACTGCTTACTCACTGCGGGACCTCATGGTTCTCTGTCTCCATTTCCTTACCTATAAAACAAGGGTAATGGAAGGAATTCAGAGGAGAGGGGTGAGGGCTAATTAAGGCAAAGTTTTGAAAACCTCTTAGCCCACTGTCTAACACAAAATATATAATCAGCTAAATGATAGATACCATTATTAAGGTGTTCCAGAAATTTGATCATATTTTTCACATGTAATAATGCATCATTTTTGCAAGACTTAGATCTACTTAATCAGAATAACTAAACAATAGGGTTTTTTAAAGATTTTTTATTTAGTTATTTGAATTAGAGAGATAGAGATAGAGCGTGCTAGAGAGAAAGAGAGAGCACAAGCTGGGGAGGGGAAGGGTAGAGAGAGAGGGAGAAACAGACTCCCTGCTGAGCAGAGAGCCTGATGCAGGGCTCGGTCCCAGGACCCCGAGATCATGACCTGAGCCAAAGGCAGACACTTAACCAATTGAGCCACCCAGGCACCCCAACAATAGTTTTATAACAGATAAATATTTGAAGATGAAAAGGTCCAGAGAATCTAATACATCAGATAATAATCGAAGTTGATAAGGTTGTGCTATATAACTAAAATTTGCTAAGAGACTAAAATGTACATGCACCTCTGTTCTCTGGTTTCAATGACAATGGCTATCCATTTAGTGAACTCAAACCACTCTGAAGTGGGAGGAAGAGAGGGAGAAAGAAATAGAATATCAGGGAAAGCGCCCTGTGTTCTCTCCCTGCCCTTTTGCCTCACTCCCCCCTCACCTCCCCACCCCTCCACCCCCTCATTCCCTTGGCCTCTCTGAGAAATAAACACTACTTGGCCCTGTCTTGGAGGAAAACTGGAAGAGCTAGGCTCTAAAATAAGCTAATAATATTCACAGTCTAGGACAAAAAAAACAAAAACAAAAACAAAACAAACAGGAAATATTTGGCATGAAGAAGTTGTCTTTGAGAAATTATTTGCCATGATGTATTTGAATATATTTGTCATGGGTCTGCCATTTCAATAGAAGAGGGAAAATGCCCTGACCTTGAGTCAATTGGCATCCCATTGTCCTTTATAGCCAACCAAAGTCAGACTCTTTCTTTCCTGCTTTATTTCTGCTCTTAGTGGACTCAAGCCTGGCAGATCTGACGTTGCAGGCCGAATTCTACTGATTTTTTGTTCCCAATGCTGTATGCTCTAACTAATGTCTGTTGTGCAACAAAATTTCATTTTGCTGATTCTTGTTTTGTTGAGCCATGAGTCTAACATGTCGTTCAAACCAGGAAGTAGCATTTCCTGTGGCAGTTCCAGTAGGAGAGAAGCTGTGCCAAAGGTCAAGTACCAAAGATGCACTTGGCAAGACCATCTGACTCCACATTCTTCCTCTAAAATCCAAATTCCACCCTACCCAATATTGTTCCTACAAGTTTCCCATGAGGATCAGCCAAATGACAATATATCCCAAGACATGATGACCAGTTCAGACTTCTGTCCTAACTGTGAAAGTCTTCCACCAGGAAATGACAATGGCTGTCCTGCTGTTAACGCATGAAGAATTTGAAGTCTCTTGAGTAATAAGAAGTTGAGAAATGAACTTCCTGCTGTTGAAATTCCTACACCTTGGAGTACTTCAGTCAATGGAAGTAACTAGTGTTTTTTACTTTAATAATGAAAAGAGATTTGCAGAAAACAAGACCAAATTAACTGTGTTAGAACAAATGAGTAGAATCAGTTAGATTCTTCAACCATTGAAAAAATAGGCCTATCTCTCATTGCACAAGCTGTCAAGGACAGTTTGAGGCCCCACTGAAGACAAGATGATAATTCTTTGCTTTTCCTAAAATGCCACATTGTGTTGTGTTATCAAGATTGATCATAGTTAAAATAGTATTTATTCATTGGTCAAGAAATTCTACTTGAAAGAAAAACATGCATTTCATCCCTTGCTGTGGCTTTGCCAATCTGAGGTCTTAACCATTAAAATTTATCATCTATACTCCATTTCTCTTCCTTCCCAAGAACATCTTATTTCAACTTATTTAGCACAAAATAAGCACAAATTTAGGTAATTATAAAAATACTCAACTTTTTTCCTAAATTCATCTCCCAGTCATCTGTTTTAGCATGTCTTTCCAAAATTCCTTCCCCAAATGCACACTCTCAATATCCATGAACTCAGGCCTATATCTAACAGTTGTGAGGTCTTGGGGGAGAGTTCAGAGATGCACATTTTTCTGTCTAAATGTTTAAAACTTTCTAAACAAGCTAACAAAATGTTCAGAGAATAGTTCTAGCCTCCTATCTTGACAAATATACCTTGATAAATACATATCAATAATATTTTAGAAATTTTTAAAGCTATAGATTTTATATGATAAAAGTAAGTAAAAGAGGGGTGCCTAGGTAGCTCAGTAGGTTACATGTCTGTCCTCCGCTCAGATCATAATCCTGGAGTCCTAGGCTCGAGCCCCATGTCTGCCTCCCTGCTCAGTGGGGATCCTGCTTCTTCCTCTCCCTATACTACTCCCCCTGCTTGTGTATATTTTCTCTCTTTCTCAAATAAATAAATAAAATCTTAGGAGAAAAAAGAATAAAAATTTTAAAAAAGAAAAACAAATGAAGAAAGTAAGAAAAACATCAAAGATTACTAAATTTAATTACTCCATGTATCTGGGTGTTTTATTATGAAGGCCATATTTAAATGTATATAAAATAAAGACATACATCCTTTATTATTAATGCTATATTTATGGTTAAAATTTATTCTTCCTGGCTACAAACTTTTCAGCAAAATTAATTCTTAAGTTTTCATAATTAAAATTTGTGTTCTATAGGCAGTCAGGCAAAAGGACCTTATTTGAATCATTAATCTTTTTTTCTTAAAGATTTTATTTATTTGACAGAGATCACAAGTAGGCAGAGAGGCAGGCAGAGAGAGAGAGGGGGAAGCAGGCTCCCCGCTGAGCAGAGAGCCCAATGTGGGGCTCGATCCCAGGACCCTGAGATCATGACCTGAGCCAAAGGCAGAGGCTTTTTAACCCACTGAGCCACCCAGGCACCCCTGAATCATTAATCTTTAGATAACTTTATTATTAATTTAAATTTGGAAGTTTCACTCTGCTAAAGTAGTGACTTGAATTGTTAATAAGATTCCTAAAACATTACTTAGATTCAAAATGAACCATGAATTTCACATCATGTTCATATATTGTAATGGGCTGCCTTTGATAAACTATCTAGACACTGAAAATAAATGAGAAAACATACAGTGGATGGATTCCTTAGGTTTTATTAACTGCTATTAACTGATCTCTGAATGAAAGGAAAGGGAAATTATTGGTCATAAGGGTTCTTATGGCCCTCTTGACTTCACTCAAGCTTCTTAGGTTAAGTTGGCTGTGAATATTCTGTTTGTTGTTGTTGTTTTAAAGGTTTTGTTTTGTTGTAAAGATTTTATTTATTTATTTGAGAGAGAGAGAGAGAGAACACAGCAGGAAGGGACAGAGGGAGAGGGAGAAGCAGCCTCCCCACTGAGCCAGGAGCCAGACATGGGGCTCAATCCTGGGACTCCAGGATCATGACCTGAGCTGAAGGCAAATGCTTAACCTACTGAGCCACACCTTGTTTTTGTTTTTTTAAATACACCTCCAGCTCCTCATAGGTATTCCAGGACAGAAGAGATTAGAAGAAGGCCTAACTGCCACCTTTATTTTTCATTAGCTTCTCCAGTGCTTGGGACACTCAGCCTTGGATCTAAACTTTGTTAGTCAAGAGGGTAGATATTTAGGGTGTCTAAGATGTTAAAGATGTTAAGATGTTAAAGGTCATTTGATGCCACACAGTTCTCTGGCTCCTCATGTGGCAGAGGTACTCATATGTTCTCCAGTACATTTATTTTTCTATATGTTTGTAATCAGGAGGTCTTCTCAGACTTTGGCTAAGGAGAGAGAGTCATTCTTCCCTAAGTCTAAGGGCATGTAGAATTTGCCTGATACAATTTTGTTTCTTTGTCTATCCTAGCTTTTAGAATTTAAGCCCTGTAAGAATAGGGATAGTATTTTACTCCTCTTTCTATCCCGATTTCTTTATATACACAATATACGGCATATGTATTGTGTTTTTATTGGCATCCCTATAGCTCTTGAAAATGAAGGAATAGATATTTTGATTTCTGGATCTCAGTGTGTCACTCAATCCTGGAAATGTGGTCATTCTTTAATAAATGAGTCCATTAATTAATGTGTGTATAACCTTAGAACTGCACCCTTACTCTGGAAAAAAGGAGACAGTATAGTCCATATCCTGCATGGTCTTATTAGTTTGAAAATATCCAAAAGAAGCAAGAAGAAAATACAGAAGAAGAAGGGCACTAGAACCAGCAGTGGCTTCTATTGCCATTCCACCATTTTGGCTACCCAGACCAAAATTTTCTGTTTCATAGTCACCCTCCCTGAATCTTTTGTTCTCTTTTTCTTACCTTCTTTTTGAATTCATGATCAATCCTCCACCTCCACCTAGTTCCCTGCTAGATACCACGGAGAGAGAAGAGTGGAAAGGGAAAGGACTGTCCCAGTATTTTTCACGCACTGCCAAGATCAACAATTTTGTTCCTTCTCTCAGGTCTTTCTTTCCAGGAAGGCAAGAGGACTTTGGAAGAGTGGCTGTAATCTGTACTTGGAAGACCAGGAAGCCCTGGTATTACCAACTTTAGCAACAGTTTCTGTGCTATGGAATAGAAAAAAAAGCTACTCAGTGCTGCATCTCAAATGACCATGCCAATGTTTGTCCTTTTATAGAAAATAAGCTTGAGCCGAAGTCCAGAGGAACACTCCTGGATGTTTTGCCTTGAATAAATCCTTTGCACTACAAAGAAGTATGGACAAGGAGACACAATAATAACTCATAAATAATTTTCTCCATGGTGGAATGAAGGCATAAGGGCACATTTAATCAGTTTTAAAGAAAAACAATTTAAATGCTCCTAAACACCTGAGTTTATAGGGGAAATTTCAGACTTATCATCCAGTGTTTGAAGACTCAAAAAAGTCACTTGAGGGACAGTAGAAAGTAAATTTTTTCTATAAGAACAATTCAGAATTTAAAATATAACCACTGACTTGTTTTAATTGTATTTATCATAAGCATCCAACAGAATAAATTGCCTCTTACCTCATAAAGATTTGCCCACTTTTCGTGTATTTTTATGATGGATATGAATGCAAGATAGAGGAAAAAATAACTTAAAGACATGACAGAAAGAAATTTCACCCTAAATAAACATATTAGTAAAAAAATTCTTCTGCAACCCAAAGATTTTCAACTTGTTTCCAATGACAATTTATGTAGAATTATACTGACTTTAATAAAGTTCTATAAAAAAAAAAACAGAGAATATCAACATATTTATTATTTCATAGGATTAAAATTTGTCCTGAAGAATTCAAAGGACACTTTAGGCTCAAAAGTAGAATTCTTTCAAGAGTATTGCCTCAGGGCAGGGGTCAAATTTTTAGTTTTTTGGTTTTTGTTTTTTTGGGTTTTTTTAAGTTGTATTTGTCAGAGAGTGAGAGAGATTACAGAGGGGGTGCGGCAGGCAGAGGCAGAGGGAGAAGTAGTCTCTGGGCCGAGCAAGGAGCCTGATACAAGACTCAATCCCAGGACCCCAGGATCATGACCCCAGCCAAAGGCAGAGGCTCAACTGACTGAGCCACCTAGGCATCCCACTGGGGTCAAATTTTTAATCCTTGCTTAAAGGGTATTCTGGATCCATGCCAAGGAAGTCTAAAATCAAGCCTTGAAAATATCAAACTGGGTGCCTGGGTGGCTCAGTGGGTTAAGCCTCTGCCTTCGGCTCAGGTCATGATCTCAGGATCCTGGGATCGAGCCCCACATCGGGCTCTCTGCTCAGCAGGGAGCCTGCTTCCCCTCCTTCTCTCTCTGCCTGCCTCTCTGACTATTTGTGATCTCTGTCAAAAAAAAAGAAAATGTCAAACTGATCCTATGTAGCCTAGTTGCATCCCAGGGCAAATTGCAAAAATATTTGAAGTAATATAAAAATATATCATCTAAAAATCCAGTCCCGGGGCATCTGGGTGGCTCAGTGGATTAAAGCCTCTGCCTTCGGCTCAGGTCATGATCCCAGGATCCTCTGCTCAGCAGGGAGACTACCCACCTCTCTGCCTACTTGTGATCTCTGTCTGTCAAATAAATAAATAAAATCTTTTAAAAAATAAAATAATAAAATAAAATAAAAAATAAAAATCCAGTCCCAACATAAAATTCACAATATTTAACCTACAATCAAAAATTACTAAATAATCAAAGAAGCAGGAAACTATCACCCTAACTAGGAGAAGAGAAAGACATGGGAATGACACAGATAATAGATTAGTAGACAAAGATATTAAAACAGTTATTATTAATATAATCCATTTTTCAAGAAAATAGACGGAAGGATGAGCATGAGGAGGAGAGAAATGGAAAAAATAAAAAACACCCAAAGCAAACACTTAGACATTAAAAATACCATAGGTTAAATTAAAAAAAAAAAAACACACACACTGGATGAATTACCAGTAGGTTAGACACTGCAGAAGAAAAAAATAGTGAACTTGAGAACATAGCAAAAGAAACTACAAAGTGAACTACAGAAAGGAAAGACTTTTAAAAACAGACACCATCAGTGAACTGTAGGACAATATCAAGCAGGCTAAAATACTTAGAACTGGAGTCTCAGAAAATGGTGAGGAGGAATGAGAACCAGAAAAATTATGTGAAGAAATGATAACCAAAATTTTACAAATCTGGTAAAATTTATCAGGAAATGTAATAACCCCCAAGAAGAAAAAACATGAAGAAAATCAAGCCAAGACACAATATAATCAAACTGTACAAAAAAAAAAAAAGTGACACAGTCAATTTTAAAGCAACCGGGGCGGGGGGGCAGATGACATTATGAACAGAAGAACAAAGGTAATATGACAGCAAACCTCTCATCAGAAACCATGCATCCTAGAAGACAATAAAATACCATCTTTATAATTCTGAAAGATAGTTATTAATCTAAAATTGTAAACTCAAAGAAGACTTTTAAAAATGATGAAATATGGGACACCTGGGTATCTCAGTGGTTTGGGCGTCTGCCTTCAGCTCAGCGCCCACCATCCTGGGATTGAGGCCCCTGCTGAGACGGGATCCTGCTTCTCCTCTTCCCACTGCTGCCCCCCCCCCTGCTTGTGCTCTCTCTCTCTCTCTCTCTCAAATAACTTTAAAAAATAATGAAGACATACGAAAAATGAAAAAGAAATTATCACCAGCAGATCAACAATATTAAAAGAAGTCCTACAAGCAGAAATTAGATAATACCAGATAAAAACTTGGATTTGTACAATGAATGAGCAACTGGAATAGAAAATATGTACATGAATACAAAATTTGTTACTTAAAAGTCTATCTAATAGAAAATTGACTATTAAAAACAAAATAGCAACAACATATTGTAGAGTTTATAACATGAAGAAAAATGTATGACAACAATAGCATAAAAGCAAGGGGAGGAAATGGAACTATACTATTGTAACATTATTCACTATGTGTGTGTGAAGTTGTCATACTAAAATAGAGATTGATAAATCCTGGAGCAATTAAAAAAAAGAGGTATAGATAATAAGCCATAGTAGGAAGTAAGATGAAATAATAGAGTTTATCCAAAAGATGGCAAGCTGGAAAAGAAGTAAAATGAAAAAAGAACAGATGAGACAAATAAGAAACGATAGCGCAATGGTAAATATAAACCCAATCATATTGAGAATCATATTAAATGTAAACAGAATAAATACTCAAAATTAAGGCCCTGGATTATCAGCCATATAAAAAGCAAAATTCAAACATATGCTTTCTAAAATAACTCACTTTTAAATATGAAGACTCAAATAGTTTAAAGGTAAAAGGATTGAAGATTTACCATATTAGCAGTAATCAAAATAAAACTGGATGGATAAACATATGCAGATTTCAGAGTAAGAAATATTGCTAGGAGGGATGCCTGGGTGGCTCAGTCACTTAAGTGACAGCTTTTGGCTCAGGTAATGATTCCAGTGTCCTGGGATCAAGTCCCCATCAGGCTCCTTGCTCTGTGGGAAGCCTGCTTCTCCCTCTGCCTCGGCCTGCCTCTCCTCACTCATGCTCTCTCTCTGACAAATAAATAAAATCTTAAAAAAAAAAAAAAAAGGAAAAAAATATTGCTATAAGTAAAGGGAGTCAATGCATAATGACCAAATGTCAACTATTCAAGAGAATATAACAATCTTAAATGTGTAAAGACAGTTGTTTAAAAATATATTTTTTGTAAAAGTCATAAAACCTTACACTTAAAATTCATCAATGTCATCTTTGCAGATAAAATTTCAGTAAAGCTTATGAAAAAAATCCACAATTCATTGATCATGGTTCCATTCATATGCAGTGTTGAATCTGTCCCATGTTCTTTCTAAAAGCTAAATAAACATAATGTTCAGTGAAACTTACTGTGTTTCATCAGTTTGATTTTCATTCTGAGTGTCGGACTGCTCCTGCTAATTAGGCAATGAGTGTTATACTCATCAACTCCTATAGGTCTGCCCATGTAACTTTCAGGTATTTATCCATTCTCTCTATTACTATCCACAGGATAGGCCCACATCATTCATTTCAACAATAGTCTATGGAGGTCATCTCTCTCAGTGCCAGACATTTTGCTTTATACTAGGATTGAAAATGAGCCTCTGCCCCTGCTCATGAGCTAATATAACTCAATCTAATATGTCAGATGTTTATGTAGGTTAGGAATAATATGCCATAAGAAGATGGAAAAGAGAATGATTCATTCTGGGTGACTTTGGAAAAGCATAATCATAAATGGTATCAGCAATGGGGTACCTGGTGGCTCAGGCTTTTAGGCCTCTGGCTCTTGATTTCAGCTCAACTCATGATCTCAGGGTCATGAGATTAAGCCATGGGTCATGCTCCATGCTCATTGTGGAGTCTGCTTAAGTTTCTTTCCCTCTCTCTCCCTTTGTCCCTCCCCTGCTCACGTTCTCTTTCTCTAAAATTTATAAATAAAATCTAATAAATAAATACACAAATAAAATGGTACCATCATGTAAGGACTTCTTAGATGCCAAGGATCATAGCTAATGCCCCCAATAATTCTTCAAGGTAGGGTGTTATTTCCATTTTACAACTGAGGAAGCAACCACAAAAACCTTAAGAAACTTGTTCAAGGTCACACATGTAAAAAGTAGAGAAAATCTGGCTGATTCTCAACCCACTCGTCTTTTTGCCATATCATGCTATTTGTACAGGCAAATAGTATGAAGTAATTGCTTCATAGAGGTACCAACACATGAGCTTGATCTTGAACAAAGAGCTGTAATTTACTAGTGGTAGGGAAGAACATAACTTCAAAAAGAGAGACAAATACACTTACGTCTAAAAAATCATAGCATATTTAGAGAAGAGTTTATCATTTTGTGTAGGTGGAATATGTGTGTGTGGGATGGGGCAGAGATATACTGGAGACAGTAGATAATCATTTCTTGAAGAGTTTTGTCCCCATTTTGTGTTTCCCTCTTAGCATTTCACTTCAGTGCCATGAGAATCATCTTGTTAAATACAGATAAAATTGTGTCACTCAAACTTGCACAAACATTCAAGATTTCTATTTTTATCCCAGTGTAAGGTCCAAATTTATAAGCATGGAACACATGCCTTATTTTCCTAATCTTTGAAATGGGTATATCTTGAGTATCTATTTCTTGGGTTACTTTTATAAGGAGATTTTACACACACACACACACACACACACACACACACTCTCACACACAATCTCAGCCCCATATCATACAAAACATACAAAATGGTGTGTTTTTACTAAGTGTTAGTGATTATTAATAATTATAATTGTTATGTTATTATTATCACTATTCTTTGTGCTATCATAGTCTGGTGGGTTGAGTTACACATCAGCAGAGATGTTTCTGTGAAAATCAGCAGAGTGTCGAAATTGAAATGCAAATCGTCCAGCAAATTTTTTGAAAAGTTAGCATGGGAGTAATGGGGTACAAGTGGTAAGGTATTACAGTTTTACTTTTTTCCTTTTTTCTCTTCTGAGGCTTGCCACAAACATCTTTAGTTGGATATCATAATCCACAAGTATGACCTAACAGGCCAGAAGATTGAAACGAGTTCTGCTTGCTTTATTCTGTTTTAGATTGACTCTGCTGAGAGCATTGTAAGGCTGTCACCTTATCAGCAAGAACATCTAAAGCCAGCATTTCTGTTAAGAGAAGCACAGGTTGTATTGCAATTTACTGTGGTCCTTGTTGTGCAAACTTTCAGGGAGTGATGAAACTAAAATGGCATTACTTCAACTTTTTTTTTTTTTCTCACTGAAAATTCTTAGCAGACAGTATCTACAAACAAAGAACTTGTATGGTCACAACCTGGATTAATGAAACAATTACTGAAGGGATATTTTTGTTCATAAAGGTCCGTTTCCTATATCTTGTGCATTGAGGATTTAGTTTTAGTGGCCCATGTATATAAGCAACAAAAGTTCTATAAAATTAGACAAACTGATCATATATGATGCATTATGGTATATTTTTTTATTCTATCCTATTGTATTTAATTCCATTATATTTCCCAATATTAGTTATAACCTACAAGATTGATTTTGCAACCTACTAATACATCATGACTTATAACTTAAAAGCATTGCTATAGTCTCTTAATGACAGAGTCAAGCTTTAATAGTCCATGGTAGAGTCAACCTCCTTGTTGAGCGTTCCAAGATGTTAGAAGTGTCAACAGAGGTAGAAACCTTAAACTGGGTAGGCCCTTTGCACACCCTGCTTATCATCTACCTCCAGATTATATGATCTGCAGATCCTAACCTTGTGTTGGAAGTCTCTGGGAATTCCATGGGGTGAAGCATTTGGAGTGGAGATGGCACAGTAAGCAGGAGAATCTCTGGGGTGTTGAAACTCTGGAGGCGAGTAGCTGTCATTACCCTAACATTTCTGTTTGGCTCCTAGTACAAACTAGATAGAGCATTTAAAAATGTACTGTTGGGGCTCCTGGGTGGTTCCATCAGTTAAGCGGCTACTTTCAGCCCAGGTCATGATCCCAGGGTCCTGGGATCGAGCCACCTTATGCTTCTCCCTCTCCCTCTGCCCCTCGCCCTGCTTATGCTCCCTATTTCTCTCTCTCTCTCAAATAAATCTTTAAAAAATAAATAAATATATAAATAAAAATGCACTGTTTTCCAGAGCTCCCGGCTGGCTTAGTTGGTAGAACATGCCACTCTTGATCTCAGGGTCATGAGTTCCAGCCCCTCATTGGTTGTAGAGATTACTAAAATGTAAATAAATGAACTTAGAAAAAAAGGCTTATAGGTAAACTTTTAAAAAATAAATGAAAATGCAATGTTTTCTAAGGGGGTTTATAAAATAAAATGCACTCCATAGACTTAACATTTACATGGTCTCCTTCTTTCCAATCTGATTCTTTCCTGGTGCAGAGAAGAAAACTGGCTTTGAACCTGTGGCCTTCTAAGTCAGAGGGTCTGGAGTTTTAGTTTTAACTCCACTTTTAAGATCTTCTCAGTTTGTCTATAAAATGAGAATAATAATATCAACCCCATAGCATTCTTGAGATAATTAAAAAGACATTATAAAGCACTCACACACAGCATCCGACCCAGAATTGGAGCCTAAGAAGAATTATTCTCCTTCCCTTGCCTTCGTGCTTAACCCCAGAGCACACATTTCCAAACAGCAGTGACCACATCCCTGAGCCACTAAGAAACCCACTAAGGGTCAAGCACAGGCAAGCAAGAATTTTTTTTTCAACAGAACCACAGCCCAAAGCCGGGGTGCTATAGTCAGTAAAGAAAAATATAGCACAATGAATATAAACCGCATTTCCCCAAAAATCAAATAGTAAACCCTGCAAAGTTTATCAACCACTATGTTTATAAAACTTTTAAGTATACAGAGTATCTGGTGATTGAGATCTGGCCTTAACTTTCCCTTTGGTAAAAAATAAGAAGAAGAAATAAACATAGTATGTAATCATATTAATTATTTGTATCTTCACTGAGTCAGACACAAAAAGGGATTGTAACAGTGCCCAGTTTTATGTGGGTGGCAGTAGAGTTTGAAAGCAAAAGGAATCCTCAAACCTAAACAGAGTTAGGACAGTCAAGTCTTAATTTTGAACAGTGTTGGGTAATCTGTCCTCTACTCAGTGATTCCAAAGCAGCATATCCCAACTTTCATCAGCTCTAACTCCAAAAACTGTTGTAATTATTTGTCCTTCTGATTTGTTCCTCTAGAGGAGCAAACTTTATCCCCTAGAGTACATCTACATTCTAGAAAATGTCAACCACAATAAATGCTGAAAACTATTTTTCAAATCTGAACCACAGGAAGGAAAACAATGTGATTACTGTAAAAGTTTTGGATAAGGACTTTTTTTTAATTGCTGGGATAAGCAAGTTGACTAACCAAGAATAACACAAAATGTGCTCACTAAATGATATTTAGCTGTGTGAGTACATGTTTAATGTAGAGTGTATAGTATGTGATATATAACCAAGCCATCCTCCTTCCGCATTTCCTCTATATTTTACACCCAGCTGTCCTAATGGGATCTCATGGTTCTGTGACTTCTCTCTACTTCAGAACATTCGAACGATGCTAGCTCATCATCTGCAAGCGGAACCTTGCCTTTGACATCATCATATTCAGAATGCCACAAGATTATCAATGATGAAAGGCTCTTCTGAGATCAGAACCCTTAATCCTTTTAACACTCCTGCTCTCAAGCTTAAACTGAACATACCCGGCATTCATGGGGACCAAAAATTCCCTCAAGCACCCACCACCATCATTTGTTTCTGTTTCTCACGCCTTATCCTCCCTCATTCGCCTTCCAGTGCAGCCTGGACTCCGTGGTTCGTCATTTCTGCAAATTACTCTCCACACAGTCCATACTAGGTTAATCCCTCATTCTTGCTCACTCCCATTGTCTTTCTCTGTTTTGTCCCTGAGCTACAAAATATGGCAGAAGGAATGAAATCCTGTGAGCTGGCATCAGTGTAATTTAATGCTTTCCAGTTCTAGGTGAGCTTCCCTGATATTTTACAATACTTTTGTTCTTTAGAGTGAACTACCTTTGGACTTTCACAAACTGTGGTCCCAGATCCTCACCACTTCCGTCAAATACTTAGCCCTGTCATCAGCTCTGACCACTCAAGAAATGACCTGTTGTCCTCCCACCATACTATGACAATCCCTAAACTTAGCTCCCTTCATCCTCAATCTCTCTGGATCTTTACCTTTTACTCCTTCTGCCTCTTTGGTATTAAAGAACGTTAACCCCATCCTGCCCCCACTTGCTAAATATAAGCAGTCAAGAATACTGATTACTGGAGTACCTGGGTGGCTCAGTGGGTTAAGCACCTGCCTTCAGCTCACGTCATTATCCTGGGGTCCTGGGATGGAGCCCCACATAGGCCTCCCTGCTCAGCAGGGATCCTGTTTCACCCTCTCCCTCTGCTTCTCCCCCTGCTTGTGCTCTCTCTCTCTCTCTCTGGCTCTGTTTCTCTCTCAAATAAATAACATCTTTATAAAAATAATACTGATTACTTAGCCTTAACTATGGAAGTACAAATTTTTGCACAACTTACTCACTTCAATTTTTAAAAGCTATTCTTAATTTTAATTATTTCATTATTTATTTTCATTTCATAAATTATTTTCATTATTTTATATAGAATTTACTTTCTGGTACATTTTACACATGCAAACCGATTTGCTTTTCATAATAATCCTATGAGGACTCTTTTCAAGACTTTAAAAGGAGTACAAATATTTAGGTTGGCTAAGCCAGTGGGACACAGAATACACAAAACATGAAGCAGACACAGAGAGAAAGTCCAAAATGAGAGATTGATTGCATGGTCCAAGAAAAACAGACAGAATAAGCTTTATTCCTGAATTTCTGCTTCTCAGTTCCAGCCCCATCTAATAATTTGCTATTTCCTGCCCTGGCCAGTAGTTGACTGCCTTATTGGCTTGCTGTTTATACCAAATAAGTCCTAAATACCACTACCGTGGCGCACAGGGGTTTTGTTTTGTTTGTTTTGTTTTGTTTGGCTTATGCTAGTTTAGTAAGATTTCAACTGCTTGTTAGCAATCACATGTAGGTATGCAAATCTCTGCATGTCTCTATAAAAAAATGTATGCACATAGTCAAGAAGAATAAAAACAAAAATATATATAAAAGCATTTCTGGAGAAAAAAATACATGAAGGTGCAGTGAAAAACATTGAAAAATGTACTATGGACAACATTTAAAAATCAAGTTTTTGATTCTTTATTCATAATTCTCCTAGCTACAATATATAGTGTGACACTACGTGTGACACTTTATATTAGTGGTTTACACAGTCATCTATCGACTTCCTAAATTTTGTTTCCATAATGCCAAAATCATCATGATGTTTTCATTCTCCAAAAACATCTTCTTATAGCATAAACTATTTCCGTGGGGAAGTTTCCCCTTTCCTGTGTTTACTTCCCTTTTGTAAATTGGTCATACCACCCTTTCTTCATGTCGCATTATATGATCATAGCAGTATTTATTTCATCAGGACTATTTCCATGAACATTTAAGAAACAATTCACCCATTTTAAGAAAACAGAAGTGAGAACTTGGATTTTTTTTAAATTTTGAAATTCTTTAAAAATGTTTAATGTTTCTTGGTGTGACCCAAAATGATTTTAAATAATTGCAAATTGCTCAAATCACCAGCATCTTCACTCCATGAGCAGCAACAGCAGAAGTTAATTAAGGGAGTATATCGGATAGATATTAAAGAATGTCAAGTCAGGAGTCTGGCATTTACCCAGTTTTGCATCTCTTGTAAAACCTGCCCTAGCACCTTATACACCAGGAGTGCTTAGTAAAGGTCTATTGAATTAATCCACTATCTCATTTCCTGCCACATCCTCTGACTTCTATTCACTCTGCATCCCACACTAAATGATGATTCTGTGCACATACAGTCATGAAAACTGCTTCAGATGGGTGTAAGAGCATTCCAGTGGCGGTAACAACTGAAAGGGATCCACACACAGCCTTCGGTGACTGGGTTCTGCCTCCCGGGCAAAACTCCAAATATATAAACCATCGGGAGCTCCCAGTAGACACAATGCTCATTCCGGCCTCTCTGACTTTGTGTATTTGGTCATCACCTTCTAAAATGCTTTCCCCACCCTTCAATCTCCACATTCACCTGGGAAAATCCATCCTTTCCAAATTAGTTCGGGGGCACGCTTGCCCTAGAAAGGCTTCTGCAAAGATCTCCAAGAATTCAGGCCATACCAATGAGAACCAAGGATAGGGATTCCACTTCTATGCTCCTATCATATCCTGGACATAGTCTATCATGTCATTTACCAGGTTACTTCATAATATTCTATTTATATGTCTGCTCCTCCTATTAGCCTAAAAACTTGGTGGTAGTACAATGCATCTTATACTTTTTGGTATTCCTGGGACCTAACTTGCTTCCAAATTGATAAATCCTAACTTATGAATAGACAGAGAAAGGAAGGGAGGGAGGGATCTCAATAGTGAAGAAATCACTCTGTGGTTGATAATTTTAGCAGCAATATGAAAGATGGAGGGGCACCTGGGTGGCTCAGTTGGTTAAGCATCTGCTTTCTGCTCAGGTCATGATCCCATGGTCCTGGAATCAAGCCCCACATCAAGTTCCCTGATCGGCAGGTCGCCTGCTGCCCCCGCTCCCCGTGTGCTCTTTCTCTCTCTCTCTCTCTGTCAAATAAATAAGTAATATCTTTATATATATAAAAGATGGAAGTATTTTTCAGGACTCTTTTATCTTAAGTGATGGCAACATGACTCAGATTCACTTCATAAGAAAAGAAAATCAACCACTGTATCACAGTGAAAGTCCATGGGTTAGGTCAGGCAAAGCTAGATTCAGGTGCTCCAATAATGTCCCAAATAACCCGAGGTCGGTGAGGGCCCATGCCTTCCTCTGTGGCAGCTCTATTCTCAGGCAGGCTCCCCCAAGCAATGGCAAGACTCCAAATTTCAATCTTACCAAATTAGCAATCCCAGCAAGAAGCAAGAGCCTCTCAATTTCCTTTCTTCCAACACAACTGGCATCTTCTCTGACTCGACCAATCTTAAATCCCTGGCTCCACTCTGAACCCATACTGGCCTGGGCAAGGAAACAAGCAAGAAGGAGGGACCCACACTGCCAGAGGGTCACAAACTCCACTCGGGAGCCCAAAAGCCAAGTCATTTCACCTTAATCATGTGGACTGATAAGGGCAAGGATGAGGATCCCTGAAGGAAAACTAGGGTTCTATTTGAAGGGATAGTGGGTACCAGACAGGTAGAAACAGCAGCTGTAGTAGAGATTGGAAGGGGAGGTTAGCACAGATGTGCAACTGAGGGGTTTTTGACAAGGTGACAGCCGATCTCATTAGTGACAAGCTCCCTTCAGAGCAGAACCATTATACAACAAACTAAAGCTGTTGGGAAATGGGAGGGAGAGGGTGGCAAATCTGCCAGCACAGCTTTCAAGCAAGTCAGGATAAAGCAGAGCCACAACACTCATTCTTTTGGGTCGATTAACAAGACCGCTGCTGAGGGCAGAGGAGCGACACAAGCTTTTGCAAGCATATTGCAATGTATTTGTCAAATCTGAAAGCTACAGTAACAATTACAGGGTAAAGTGGAATTTAGTAAAGTGAATGTATATTTTAGAGATAACCTCAAGGGGTTAGTGACAGCATGGACTTAGAGCTTGCATATATAAAAGTAGCATTCAGCATATCTTAAAACAAGCGGTTTGTATAAAGTGGCAGGCTTTATAACACTGGTGCTCTGAAAATTTTCTGTAACTTAGTAGGGGGTGAATTAAATGAATGAAATAATGGAAAGTGGTACATTATGAAAGGAAAAAAATACCTTTCTCCTTTCTACTTACTTCCTGAATGCCAATAATTTTGATTTAAACAAGTCTTAGGAGTCACACTGTAGATAATTCCACAGATAAGGGTTGATTCTCGAATGTCTCATCCTTTTGGCTGCTACTATATGCAAACTGAAATTTTACTCTTCCTGTGTATTTGCTAACGTCAATACTTTGGGTTGGGCCTGGGAATCATTACAGCTAATACTTTCTATTGTTTGGGCATCCAGCTGCTAATGCCCAAGGCATAGAAACAGTCATAACTGAAACGTTTTCCCATAAATGGATTGGGGAGAATTCTTATTCTTTTACCCATTTTACATAGGAAACTAAAATTTCAAACACTGGATTTAAAAAAATCTGTTCTAAGAGCTTAAAAGAATATAGATGTACCTTCCTTTCATAATTCCTGATGCTGAAAATTTTAAAAGACAAATTGAAAGATTTTTTCCCCCCTGTTTACATAAGGATTCACCACAGGTAAGTGCCTTCATCAGTTCGGGCTGCTAAAACAAAATACCATACACCAGCTGACTTAAACAATAAACATTTATTTCTCATTGTTCTGGAGGCTGGGAAGTCTAAGATCAAGATCGGCAGATTCAATATCTGGTGAGAACCCTCTTCTTGTTTTGCAGATCGCCTTGCTGTACCCTCACAAGACAGAGAGAGAGAGAGAGAGATCAAGCTCTCTGGGTGTCTCCTCTTATAAAAGCATTTAATTCCATTCTGAGACTCCCACCCTCAGAATCCCATATAGACTTCATTATGGCCTAGAGTCCCCACTCCTCATACATCATAGGGCTTCAACACTGGAATTTGTGGAGAGCATATTTAGTCCATCACAGGAAGGTTTTAAAACACAATTTCTATTTTAACAAATATTTATAGAATGCAATATGTGATGTTTTGCAAATGTTAACACATTTAATACTCCTAACAACCCTGTGAGGCAGGCATTAATTACTTGTTCTCCTTTACAGAGGAAAACTAGGAGCCCAGAGAGAGTAGATAAATTGCCCACATCAGAGGGTCATGGTGTCGCTGAGGCTCCAGCCTTCAGGGCTTTACCACTGTTCTGTCCCTGTTCTGGAGGCAGACCAGCTCCCTCGGCCACCAGCCCTTCCCACTGGCACTACCAGACATCTTCCACATCTGTGAGGTCTGGGCTACCCTGGAGAATCTACGGAAGCTATCCACTTTCATCCAAAAAGAGATACCAAAACTGATGCTCAAAAGTGCATTGCCCCCGTGAGAAGACCTCAGCTACAAAGACTGAAATGCTTTATTGGCATTCTTAGAAAACTAAAGTAGCTGGCAGTTGTTTCCATAGGCCCTCAAATTCAGGAGCCAGATAAATTCAGATGGCCCCGCGGTGGAACAGCCTAGTAACCTAGTATTTCCATACTCGGAAACCTGTCTGTTGGCGACTCAGAGGACTAGAGTGGGAGTTCACTAGGTCCTGGCTTTCTGGTGTCCGCCATCCCTTCTGCCAGGACTGGTATAGCAGGGCCTCCCAATCGCAGCCCTCACTGCTCCCGAATGCCTGTCCCGAACGGAAACACGGGCCCCCGGACAACCCGCGCGGGGCTCCAGGAACTGGTAGAGCGTGGCAGGTCCCAGAATTCGAGGAGAAGAAACACGACCGGCTGCCAGCTGTATCCTAAAACGCACCCTGACTCAACTCGAGGCGCAGTCCGTCCCCTTCCCCTGCAGCCATGCCCCGCTGCGCAAAGCACAGGACCAAG